>QGQJ01000812.1:0-13016 GCA_003206725.1 Blastomyces emzantsi
ATCCTGTCCCCGCAACCAAATATTGAAACCTAGAATACCAGCTTGGTCTACGCTGCTATGCACAGCGGCCTGGTTGGGAAGGCGGGTCCAGGTCTGAACACGGTGCCGCCGGATGTACGCGCACCCTGTTTAGCCAGAGCGCCTAAGCCTCGCTGGCGTGGCGAGACGTCCTCATCCCATCGCTGGCGGATGACAAGCCCGGCCCTTACCCAGGGCGAACTTTCTTTTGATCTAGCCTTCTATACTCAGCACCGCAGAGTTGGCTCTCTGATCGGGATGGCTCTTCAGGCCTCGCCGCCGCGGCCCAGATCTGACCGCACCTCACCGAGCATGATGAAGGCGGCGCGCGCCTGCGAAGCGGTTGAGGAAGCGCGGCTCCTTCTCGGGCGCGATGCGGATTGCGAGATGCAGCGTGCCGTTCACCTCCTCGCGGCGGTCGAGCATCTCGGCATTCTCGTAGAGCCAGTGCAGCTGCGCTCCATCCTCCGGCGGCAGAACCACCGCAAAGGTCGATCGGCTGCGCGCGATGCGCGCCTCGATCCGGCTGGTAAGAGCGGAGAGACCCTCCCCGGTCACTGCCGAGACCAGAACCGGTGCGGCGCTGTCCTGATCGTTGCGGGCGCCCCCGCCGCCTTTGCTGAGGTTGAGTAGGCGCGTGCGTTCGCCCTCATCCAGCAGGTCGGCCTTGTTCCAGACTTCGATGACCCGGTCCGCGTGAGAGCGGATGCCGAGTTCATCGAGCACATGTCCTACATCCTCAGCCTGAGCTTCCGTGTCGGTGTGTGAGACATCGCGGACATGAAGCAGGATGTCCGCCTCGATCACGTCCTCCAGGGTTGCCCGGAAGGCGGCGATCAACTGTGTCGGTAGGTCGGAGATGAAGCCCACCGTGTCGGACAGGATCACGGTCTCGCCGTGCGGCAGCTTAGTCGCCCGCGCGGTCGGGTCGAGGGTGGCAAACAGCATGTCTTTGGCGGTAACCTCGGCCTGGGTCAGGGCGTTGAACAGGCTCGACTTACCAGCGTTCGTGTAGCCCACCAGGGCGACGATCGGGTAGGGCACCCGGGCGCGGCTCTGCCGGTGCAGGCCGCGGGTCCGCACCACCGCGTCGAGGTCGCGCTCGATCCGGGTCATGCGCTCCTGGATCATGCGCCGGTCGGCCTCGATCTGGGTCTCGCCGGGGCCGCCCAGGAAGCCGAAGCCGCCGCGCTGCCGCTCCAAGTGGGTCCAGGACCGGACCAGCCGCGACTTCTGGTAGGCCAGATGCGCGTGCTCGACCTGGAGCGTGCCCTCCCGAGTCGAGGCGCGCCGCCCGAAGATCTCGAGGATCAGGCCGGTCCGGTCGATGACCTTGGCACCCCATTCTTTCTCGAGATTGCGCTGCTGCACCGGCGAGAGCGCGCAATCCATCACCACGAGGCCGATCTCGCGAGCGCGGATCAGCCCGGCGATCTCCTCGACGCGGCCCTTGCCGAGATAGGTCGAGGGCCGGATGCGCGGCAGACTCAGGGGCATCGTCTCGATCACGTTGAGGTCGACGGCGGCGGCAAGCCCCGCCGCCTCGTCCAGGCGTGCAGTCGTGGAGCGCAGGTTTCGAGCTTCGGCAGCGCCTGAAGCCAGGGCGGCGGCGCTGTGGGTCAGGTAGGGGCCAACGACCAGGGTGCGGGTCTGGGCAGCGATCTCAATTTCGGGCGGACCTGGCGGCTGAAGCCGAACGTCGTCCGGGAAACGCATCTCACTCATGCCGTCCTCAATTCCATCCGTCCTGAAGGATGCCGCAGTGGGGATGCTCCCTCACTGTCTTGAGGCGTCAGGCAGGGACGTGCGGCTCGACCCGCCGGTCCCCAAGCTCTGGGCCTGTGTAGCCGAGCAACCTGCCGGAAGGCCTCTCGGTTCAGGCTGATCGTCACTTCAATGTCAGATGCCTACCCCGTGCCCCTTGCACCAACAGGCTGCCTTCGCGACCGCGGTTCAGCACGGCAGCTTTCTCGAAGCACTCCGAGGGCAACTGAGTCGAGCGGACCGGGATACTTCGCGGGCCGACGGTGATTCAGACATCATGCCTGGACAGACATTTCCCGATCGAGCTGACTTGCCGCACGTGGTCATCGTCGGTGCGGGCTTTGGTGGCCTCGCAGTGGCCCAGGCTCTGGCCAGATCGGATATCCCGGTCACGCTGATCGACAGCAACAATTACCACCTGTTCGTCCCCTTGCTGTACCAAGTCGCGACCGCGGCCCTCTCACCCGCCGACATCGCCGAGCCGATCCGGCACATCCTCGCGCCCTATCCTAATATCTGCGTCGTGATGGGCAGGGTCGCCGGCGTCGATGCCGCGGAGAAGCGCGTCTGGCTCACGGATGGCGATACCGTCGCCTACGATCGCCTGGTAATCGCCACAGGCTCGACCAGCAGCTATTTCGGTCACGACGAGTGGGCCCCCTATGCTCCGTCGCTGAAGAGCATTGAGGAGGCCCGCGCGATCCGCACTCGCGTTCTCCAGAGCTTCGAACAGGCGGAGCGGGCCCAGGATCCGGCCGAGCGGCAGCGGCTGATGACCATCGTGGTCGTGGGCGGCGGTCCGACGGGTGTCGAGATGGCGGGCTCGATCGCGGAACTCGCGCGTCACGCCCTCGCGCGTGACTTCCGCCAGATCGATCCGACCAAGGCGCGTGTCATCCTCGTAGAGGCGGGGCCACGCCTTCTCGCGGCCTTTCCCGAGACGCTGGCTTCCTACGCGCAGCGGTCGCTTGATCGCCTCGGCATTACGGTGATGGCGGGTCAGGCAGTGGAGGCGATCGATGCCAGCGGTGTGACCATAGCTGGTACGCTGATCCCGGCAGCAACGGTAATCTGGGGGGCGGGCGTGCGCGCCTCGCCCGCGGCGTCCTGGCTTGGTGTCACGGCGGACCGAGGCGGACGCATTCCTGTAGCGGCCGACCTCTCTGTAATGGGCATGACGGACGTCTACGCGCTCGGCGACACGGCGCTTTGTCTGGATGAGGCCGGGCGGCCTCTGCCCGGCTTGGCTCAAGTCGCCCAGCAGCAGGGGACGCACCTCGGTCGGGCTTTGCGCGCGAACCTGACGCATGGGGCTACGCCACCGCCCTTCGTCTTCCACAACCGCGGCAATGCCGCCATCGTCGGCCGCCACTCGGCCATCTTTGATTTCGGACGTGGTTGGCGCCTCAGGGGCTTTGCGGCCTGGCTCCTCTGGGCGGCGGTACACGTGGTGTTACTCGTGGACTTCGCTCAGCGCGTTCGTGTCTCGCTCCAGTGGCTCTGGCGCTACCTGACCTACCGCAGGGGTGCGCGGCTGATTACGACCCCCCCGCAGCAGCCTCACGTCCCATAGGAGGTTGGGTAGCCACGGTCAGGTTCCGCCTCGTCTGAGTCCCCGAGTTAGCCTTGGCGGAGCGCCTGCGCCCGATATGCTGAGGTCTGGCCTGTGTTGCATGCTGTCCGACTAACGTCAGTTCTACTTCAGCCAGTCTCCATCATGACCGTCACCGCTCCATAGCTAAGAACGGCTATAACGGCGATCGCCATGAGGATGAGCGACGCTCGCGACTCGATCAGTTCAGGGCTCATTACTTCCTCCCTTGTTATAAGTCCGCCAATCAGCCCGCATCAATGATGCGGCTCTTCCACGATGCGGGGCAGTGTCTCGAACTGGTGGTACGGGGGCGGGGAGGAGAGCGTCCACTCGAGGGTGGTCGCACCTTCGCCCCAGGGATTGTCGGCAGCCCGCTCTTTGGACCGGAAGGCCAGAACGACGCCGATCACAAACACGAACATGCCCAGTGCGAAGATGTGGCCGCCGTAGGTCGAGACCTTATGCCAGCCCGCGAATGCGTCCGCGTAATCAGCGTAGCGGCGCGGCATTCCTGCCAGCCCGAGGAAGTGCATCGGGAAGAACAGGACGTTGGCCCCGATGAAGGCCAGCCAGAAGTGCAGCTTGCCGGCCCATTCCGGGATGATGTGCCCGGTCATCTTCGGGAACCAGTAGTACACGGCAGCGAAGATGATGAACACCGCGCCGAGCGAGAGCACGTAGTGGAAGTGCGCAACGACATAGTACGTGTCGTGCAGATAGTAATCCACCGCCGCATTCGCGAGCACGACGCCGGTGACGCCGCCGACGGTGAACAGAAAAATGAAGCCGATCGCCCAGTGCATCGCGGCGGTGAATCGGATCGAGCCGCCCCACATCGTGGCGATCCACGAGAAGATCTTCACGCCGGTGGGCACCGCGATCACCATGGTGGCGAATACGAAGTAGGACTGCGTCTGGAGGCTCAGGCCATCGGCATACATGTGGTGGGCCCAGACCACGAAGCCGACGACGCCGATCGCGACCATCGCGTAGGCCATCGCGAGATAGCCGAAGACCGGCTTGCGCGAGAACGTGGCGATGATGTGCGAGACGATGCCGAAGGCCGGCAGGATCATGATGTACACCTCTGGGTGGCCGAAGAACCAGAACAGGTGCTGCCATAGGATCGGGTCGCCGCCGCCGGCCGGGTCGAAGAAGGTCGTGCCGAAGTTGCGGTCAGTGAGCAGCATGGTCACGGCGCCCGCGAGCACCGGCAGCGACAGCAGAAGCAGGAAGGACGTGACCAGCTGGGCCCAGGCGAAGAGCGGCATCTTGTGCAGCGTCATGCCCGGGGCGCGCATGTTCAGGATCGTGGTGATGAAGTTGATCGCCCCGAGGATTGAGCCCGCACCGGACAGGTGCAGGGCGAAGATCGCGAAATCGACGGCCGGGCCGGGATGAGCTGCTGAGGAGAATGGCGGATACATTGTCCAGCCGGTGCCGGCGCCGGACGTGCCGGGCGCGCCTTCGACGAACAGCGAGCAGAGCAGGCTCGAAAACCCCGCGACAGTGAACCAGAACGACAGGTTGTTCATGCGCGGGAACGCCATATCAGGCGCGCCGATCATCAGCGGTAAGAAATAATTACCGAAGCCTCCGATCAGTGCGGGCATGGTCATGAAGAAGATCATGATCAGTCCATGGCCTGTGACAAAGACGTTGTAGGTCTGTGGATTGCTGAAATACTGCAGACCGGGCTGCTCCAGCTCCATCCGCATCGCGTAGGAGAGGAATGCACCGATGATGCCGCCGCAGAAAGCGAACAACAGATACAGGATGCCAATATCCTTGTGGTTCGTGGACATGAACCAACGTCGCAAGAACGGCGGCTTATGATCCTGTGCGCCAGCGTGACCGACGGTCACTGAACCTGCCATGAGCCAATCCTCTCTGCTTCGCGGGAGGCATCCAGCAAATGCGCAGCGTGGCGAGGTTCGGCGTGCCTAGCATTCACCCATATTAAGAATATGCTTCATGAAGACACCACAGTTAGGCGCGATATTGCCGGACGACGCTTCACCCAACAGCTCAGCGTGATGCCTCGGCCTCTGGATCACGAAGGGCCCACCGTGGTCTTGGCGACGATCGCCGCATCACGCATTTTGTGGATCGGAAATGCCTATGCAGTCGCCAAAGGGGCCGAAGTCGAGTGATCCGCGGCCTATGGGCACTCGGTACCGGGCGGCTGACTTCGACGCCTTCGTCACGGGTCCGCTACTGTCGAGTCTGCATACGACACCGCAAAGATTTCCGTTACCCGCGGGCGTTGATCTATATTAGTATCACGTAGACGCTGAAATTATCCCTATCGTTTGGTTGGTGTCCAATAATTAAATATGTTGTTGCCAAAGCGGATGCTTCTCGTAATCGCTTGCACTTTCGCGACGGTGGCGCATGGCTGAGCACAATATCCGGAACTTCGCCATCAACTTCGGCCCGCAGCATCCAGCGGCTCACGGTGTGCTGCGCTTGGTGTTGGAACTCGATGGCGAAGTGGTCGAGCGAGTCGACCCACATATCGGGCTCCTGCACCGCGGCACGGAAAAGTTCATCGAATACAAGCCGTACATGCAGACGATCCCGTATTTCGATCGTCTCGATTACGTCTCACCCATGGCCATGGAGGAGACCTATGTCCTTGCCATCGAGAAACTCGTGGGTATCGCGGTGCCGCGGCGCGCCCAGCTGATCCGCGTGCTGTTTCTCGAACTTACCCGGATCCTGTCCCACCTCCTCAACGTGACCACGCACGCGATGGACGTCGGCGCCCTTACGCCCCCGCTCTGGGGCTTCGAGGAGCGCGAGAAGCTGATGATCTTCTACGAGCGCGCTTCAGGTTCACGCATGCATGCCAACTATTTCCGCGTTGGCGGCGTTCGGCAGGATCTACCACCCAAGCTCATCGACGATATCGAGGCCTGGTGTCACACGTTTCCCGACGTGCTGGACGACCTCGACAGCTTGATCATGGGCAACCGCATCTTCAAGCAGCGTACCGTCGATATCGGGATCGTGTCGGTAGACGAGGCGATGGCCTGGGGCTTCTCCGGGCCGATGGTGCGCGGATCCGGCATCCCCTGGGACCTGCGCAAGGCACAACCCTATGAGTGCTATGACGAGCTCGAATTCGACGTCCCCGTCGGGAAGAACGGCGACACCTACGATCGACAGGTCTTGCGCATGGAGGAAATGCGTCAGTCGGTGCGCATCATGAAGCAGTGCTGCGCCAAGCTGCGCGAAACCGCCGGGCAAGGGCCGGTCACCTGCCTGGACGGCAAGATGGTGCCCCCACCCCGCCGAGAGATGAAGCGCTCTATGGAAGCGCTGATCCGGCACTTCAAGCTCTACACGGAAGGCTTCCACGTGCCGGAGGGTGAGGTCTACGTTGCCACCGAGGCACCCAAGGGCGAGTTCGGCGTGTATCTTGTCTCCGACGGGACGAACAAAGCTTATCGCTGCAAGATCCGCTCGCCCGGTTTCGCGCACCTGCAGGCCATGGACTGGATGTGCCGCGGGCACCTTCTGGCCGATGTGGCCTGTGTTCTCGGCACGTTGGACATCGTGTTCGGAGAGGTCGACCGCTGATGCGCCTCAGTGATGAGACAAGGAATAACCGAGCTGCACCGACCGCCGCCGCATCATAGCACGGCAGCGATCAACTCAAGCGCGCGGGCTTCTTCCGCCTCGATGTACCAATTGGACGGCGCACGTTCCAAAACCTCATCCAGGGTCACGCGCGATCCACGGACCAGACTGGAAAATCCTTCGTTCTGCATCTCGATCGAGCACTCGATCTCGTTGAGTGCCGCTTTCACACTCGCGACGCATTGGGTCAGCGGACCGTCGAGCCTGAGATCCTTGGCCAGCTTGCGCTCGTGGATCATCAGGCGCGTGCCCCGAGTGAGGTAACGGTTGTGCTGCGCGAAGAAGCTCATGAAGGTCGTCCCAGCCGAATAGATCACCGCCTTTCCCAGGAAGACGAACCGGCGCTCCGGCGAGACCTCGCCGTGGAAACGGATATCTTCGCCCATCATGCGCGCGACCTCGGGATCGCCCCCCAGTGTCGACAGCTCGACGACGACCAGATCTCGCTCGGAAGACTGATCGAGCTGCTGCCGGAACGTCCGGTACATGTCGGCGTCAACGCTGCCAGAAAGCAGGATAGCGGGGTCCTTAAAAGCGCTTGGTGGGAGCGGCGTCGTGTTCATCAGATGGTTTACAGGCTTGATTTGCGGACGGACGGAAGGCGCAGCCCCGATGCAGAACGGAGCTGATAGAAGCTGTACGTGTCCCAATGTCCGTTAACCACTGACACATGTTAGTCACGATCAACGAAAATCGAAATTTCACAAAACATCTAGTATTCTGGATAACATAAGATAAGGCAACTGCCGAACGCTTTCTGCGTGGAACTCTGCTCTCTCCTGATCCCGGCTCGTCGCATGGTCGACCGTAGGCGAAGGCAATCTACCTCTCCCGCCCGCTGGCCTTATCCGTTTTGGCCTTCCGTACGTAGTCGCCCCTATTAGCCCGGCAAGCCGCGAAGGACATAGCCACGACATAGCCGATGCCGGAGCCAAGCCGCATCCATCCGTCGACAGGTTGAGGGAGGGCGAACCAATTGCAAGCTACGACCGACGCGATAAGCGCCAGCGTGGCCGCGAGTGCGAGGCCTCCAGCAGTGAGGACGAACTTGCGCAAGAACCGCCTTCGCTCAACGCACCGATCAAAGGCTGACATGGTGAAGATCGTTGAACAAACGGCGACGTCCTACCTGCAGCAGTTCGACTGCCCTGATCACACCGAGCCTTACACCAGGAGCGCCATGCGAATGGCGTCGGCAGGCGCTACCTGCTTCGTTGTTGCGACGATGCTGGCATGACGCTCACACCTCAGTCTCGCGCTTCACGATCGCGTCCTCGTCCGTGCCCTTCTGCGACAGGCCGACTTCAGGCGCCTTCTCAACCGCCGGCGTAGCTTTCTTGGGGTCGGCACCTTGTTCTGCGCCGACGCGCGCTCGACGCTCGCCGTCGTACTCCTGGTTCGCGAGATCCTGCGTGTTCGCGGTCTTTGGCTCGTCTGGCATCGGGCGCTCCTCGTGTCCGGGGGAGCAACGCAGCAAGTGGCGGAGCAGGTCCGCAAACGGCGCAGCACGGCGACGTCCGCTTCGAAGCGCGGCTGCTCGGAAGCGGCCTGGCGCAGAACCACTTCAAGCGATCGTTCAGGTGGTTAAGCCGTCATGTCCGGAAAACCATCGTTTTACCGAAGGTCGCCAACCGTGCCTGTGAAGGCCGCCAGAGCGGCTGCAAATCTGTCGGAAAACCGCGACGGCTATTCAAACGTCGGCAAAACGTGTCCTTCAGGTGCCAGAAATGAGACTGCTGGGATGTCCGGTTAGGGGCATGGCACAGCCGAAAGCAGCCAGTCGGCTTTCGGCTAATCTACGGCATGCCGGATCGCCGATGGAAACAAAACCGGACATTCAGCTTTGCGCCCATTTCAGCCGTTCAGCGACCTTCGGCGGTATCTCGGAAGCGGACATCGTCTCACCCCGGAGCGTCGAGCCGGATTGCGCCATGAGCCGGCCTTCCGTCGGCAGGCGCCGAACCGGCACTCTCGACCGAGGCTGTGTCAAAACGTCGGGGCGTCGAGAAGCCCTAGAACAAACCTCTCCACAGCCGCCGTTAGAGATCTCCGGATCGGCCTTCTGGTGCCGACAGGAGGCCCATTCCGCCGATGCCACGAGCTACCGAGGGAAGATCCTTCTATGGTAGCCGACGACATTCGCGTTTCGACACAGCCTCGACCCATTTCGGACGGCCGGAGGGTCTGGTTCTAGGACGTCCGACCGATCCGTTCCGCGGTTTCGATCCAGACGCGATCCGGCCACTGTTGGACGGCCCTTGTAGGCCATAGAATGTCGGCTCAGTCTCGTTTGGCAATCATGCCGGTAGGCCCGCGATCGCCAGAGCTTCGGCGTAGATCTTCGCCGTCCTCTCGAGCGGAAAGGGGATGCGAGCGAAGTAGCCCGAGATCGTCAAGTTCGGCTCGATGGCCAGCAGGTCGTCAACGGCCTCTCGAGCGCGCTCCAGCCGCCCCAGCCTTACGTTGGCGACCGCGAGCACGCGCAATGCCACTGCGAAACGGCGGTTCTGCGCGAGGGCCAACTCGGCCCAACCGATCGCACCGATGTCGTTCTCGTCGATCAAGTCTGCGACTGCCATCACGCCGGACGTCAGCCAACCGCGCGGATCGCGCGGGTTGAGCTGCTGAGCGCGGACCACCATGCCGCGGCCCTCGCTACCATTGCCGCACATCACCTCGATCCAGCCCGCGAGCGTCAATGCCATCGCAGAGTTCGGGTTGAGGAGTAGCGAGCGGGGGAAGAGATCCCGCGCGCGCTCGCGCCCGCTCCTGGCCATGTTCCAGATCGCGAAGGCGGCCATCCACAGCACCTGCGCATCGCCGGGCGCGAGTTCGACCGCCCGCCATGCGAGGTCGACACCCTCGTTGCGGGCCTGGTCATCCTGTTCGGCCCAACCCTGGAAGTGGCACTGCGCCCGGCAATAGGCTGTTGCGGCCATCGCGGGGGCGTAGCCCGGTTCGACGATCAGGGCCTCGCCCAAGCAGGTCAGGGCTCTGCCCATCCCGGCGCCAGTGAACTCGGACATGTGGGCGTTGGCACGCAACAGAAGCTCGTAGGCGTCGAGCCGAGACGGCGCTGTGCGGCCGAGACGGCCGATCTCGGCCTGCAGCAGGGTCGGCTCGATCGCAGCAGCGACGCGGTCGGCGACCTGCTCCTGCAGCTCGAAAACGTCCTGAAGGTCACCGTCGAACCGGTCCGACCATAGATGGGCGCCCGAGACAGCATCGACGAGCTGCCCCGCGATGCGAAGCCGGTCGCGACTGCGACGCACGCTTCCCTCGAGCACGTAGCCGACGCCGAGCTCCTCGCCGACCCGGCGCACGTCGATCGCCTTGCCCTTGTATGCGAAGGAGGAGTTGCGGGCGATCACGAACAGGCCGCTCATGCGCGACAGAGCCGTGATGATCTCCTCGCAGATTCCATCCGCGAAATAGTCCTGCTCCGGCTCACCGCTCATGTTCGTGAAGGGTAGGACCGCGACAGATGGTAGGCGTGATCCCCTGCGCCAGGAGAGCCCGGCGTTGTGTCCTGTATCCGCCATCGGCTCGGGCGGGAGCTCTACCAGCTCTTGCACCTCGGCGACGAAGCGCACGCCCTTGCGCGGGAGCGTGCGGATCAGGCGTTGGTCGAGGCCTGTGTCACCGACCGCCGCGCGCGCGGCGTTCAGCCGGCTGCTGATCGTCGCTTCCGACACGACGCGGCCGTGCCAGACCGCCTCCAGCAAATCGTCGCGGCTGACCACCCGATCGCGGGCTGCGATGAGATGGGCGAGGATATCGAAGACCTGCGGTTCGAGGGCGACGAGGCTGCCCCTCTCCCTAAGCTCGCGCCGGGCGGTGTCTAGGGTGAAGGGCTCGAACTGGTAGATCACGCGGCCGCCTCAACGATCAGGCCGGCTCAGCAAGGCCGTGCAGCGCCGAAAATCAAGAGGTCCTGAAGGGTAACTCCACGGCATCTGAAAGCGGCTCGCGGCCGGTGAGAGTAGTGTCCAGCGCATTGATACGCCAACAGCGGGATGTGCCCATGCCGTCCGAAACCATCAACCAGAACCGCCGCCGCCTTCTCGGCGGCGCGGCTGCTACCATCGCGGTCGCCGAACTCGGCCTCGTCAATTCCGCGTACCCGCAGGCTGGATCGAGCGCAGGCCCCGCGTTCGGACCGCTGAAGGAGATCGAAGCCGGCCTCCTGCGCGTCGGCTATCTCGAAACAGGCAATCCCTCCGGCCCGGCAGCAATCCTGCTCCACGGCTGGCCCTACGACATTCACAGCTTCAGGGAGGTCGTACCGGTCCTCGCTGCGGCGGGATACCGGGTGATCGTACCTTACCTGCGCGGCTTCGGCACGACGCGCTTCCTGGCCTCTGATACCGTGCGCAACGGCCAGCAGGCGGCGCTCGCTGTCGACGTCGTCGCCCTGATGGACACCCTCGACATCCGTCAGGCCGTTCTCGCGGGCTTCGACTGGGGCGCCCGTACCGCCTGCATCGTCGCCGGACTCTGGCCGGAGCGCTGCAGGGCCCTGGTGTCAGTCAGCGGCTATCTGATCGGCAATCAAGAGGCGGGCAAAAAGCCGCTGCCGCCCAAGGCCGAGCTCTCCTGGTGGTATCAATTCTACTTCGCGACCAGCCGCGGCCGTGCGGGCTACGACGCCAATCGCACGGAATTCGCCCGGCTGATCTGGCGGACGGCATCGCCGCGCTGGCAGTTCGACGATGCAAGCTTCGCGCGGAGTGCGGCGGCCTTCGACAATCCGGATCACGTCAGCATTGTCGTCCACAACTACCGCTGGCGCTTGGGCCTCGCCGACGGAGAGCGGCGCTACGATCCCCTCGAGGCACGCTTGGCGGAGGCGCCAAAAATTAGCGTGCCGACGATTACGCTGGAAGGCGACGCGAACGGGGCACCGCACCCCGACCCGGCCACGTATGCCGAAAAATTCTCTGGGCGTTACGCGCACCGGACGATCACCGGTGGCATCGGGCATAACCTTCCGCAGGAGGCCCCGCAGGCCTTCGCGCAAGCCGTGGTGGACGTCGATGTCTCCTAACCGTCGCCTTCGCGGGCACGGCGCCCTTCTCATGGCCTGCGCCGCGTCAAGCCTTCTCGTCGCGGCCGCTCAAGCGGTGGACGGGAGCGGAAAGCCCGCCGCGCCGATCTACGGCGTCACCATCCCGGATGGCTACCGCGACTGGCGCCTGATCGCTCCGGCGCTCGAAAACGCTCCGCTGAACGAGTTGCGCGCGGTCGTCGGCAACGACCGCGCCGTGGCGGCCTACCGAGACGGCACGCTGCCCTTCCCGGACGGGACGATCCTCGTGAAGCTGGCCTGGGAGCGGATGCCGTCGACGGAGTTCGAGTCGGCGACGGTGCCGGGCCGGGAAACGACCGTTCAGGTCATGGTCAAGGATGCGAAGCGTTACGCCGCGACCGGCGGCTGGGGCTTCGGTCGCTTCATCGACGGCAAACCGGTCGACCAGGCGCAGCACCAAACCTGCTTCGCCTGCCACGAAGCGCTGGTGAGGAGGCACGATTTCGTCTTCACTCGGTATGCCCGATGAGGGGCGCACGGGTGAGAATGGGTCGCCCCTGGCCAAGGCGAGACGGAGGGCTGCAGCCGTGTTCGGCGGCCCTGTGGTAGTCTCCCTGACCCGCGAAGTCGAACGTCCGCTCCCGGGCGGTACTTTAATGACCGCTTCCCACCCTGTCCGAACCTTCAGGTGAAACGGGTCAAATGTCCGCAAGGGGTCACATGAAGGCGGTCGACCCAGCCGCAACGAAGGTCCGCTTCTGCGGTTTGAAGGTCGGAAGCGGTCAGGCCGTTTTCTGCCAGGTTCGGTCATTCACGGCCGCTCAACCTGCCGGCAAGCAGACCTTCCGACCTTCAGCAGGATGTGCACATGCGGTCGTGGCCGGAGATCCAACGCTTAGCGCGGATGGTGGTGCGGCGATCGTGCGGGGCGAGCACCATCGGCAGCTAGTGCACTGACTCAGACGG
>QGQJ01000815.1:0-15193 GCA_003206725.1 Blastomyces emzantsi
ACACACACACACACACCCGCGCACGAATTTACAGTCATCCGCCCTCCTCTCCACCGTTGACGACTTCATCCTCAGATTCGGATTCAACCACTTCCAACGCCGCCTTCCCGCTCATGGGGGCTTTGCCAGTACCTCCGCGGGATTTGGACGCGGGTATTCCTCCCGACGTCACGAAGTGGAAGGCGTTGTCTTGAAAGGTGTCAATATGGTTGAAGAAATTCCCGAAGCTGTGTATTGTGTATTGTCAGCGGTTAAGTTTCGTGCAGAGCGAATTTGCAGTGGCCGTTTGCGCAACGGCAAAACCAAAAAAAAAAAAAAAAAAAAAAAAACAAAAGGAAAAGAAGCTTACGAATTTGACTCCTCTTCTTCGCGGAAGATCCGATCGTAAATCTCCCGCTGTTTGAACTCTTCAATTTCCTTCTCATACTTAGAGAAGTCTATCGGATTCTTTCCATACTCAACCACAGTTCTTTTATTATATGAATCAAAAATGGGACGTTCGAGCAGCAGGCCTAGCCCCGGCGCTTTGGGGATGGCAATCTTATGATCTCCGTACGTCTCTGGAATCCGCTGAATGTCACAACCACAGCGCACCACCAAGGCAACCATGGCGACCATTTTCCGGATCTGATGCATCATGAAACTCTGGCCATGGACCTTAAGACTAAGCCATTCCGTGCCGTTGATCAATAATGGATCTCGAGAGATTTTGAAGGATTTGATGTGGCGTTTGGAGGAGGCGTCGCGGAAAGATTTTTGGATGGTGTAGTTGTGGAAATTCCTTGTGCCGACGTACATCTCAAGTGCATCGTTGATGCGGTCCATACGCTCCTTTGGTATGCGATATGCCCTCTTCGCCTCAAGGTAGGCCGCTCGAATCATGCGGATAGCTTCGTTGGTCGGCACTGTCTCAGTGTCTTCAGCGCTAGTGTCCTTTTTTCCCATCGTTTGGTTTGATGTCTCGTTGCTGGTGGGCTCATTTTCTTGTTCATTAGATGTATTTAGTTGATTTTGTTCACATTGGGAATCAGAGCTGTCCACTGGACCAGCATCAGATTTAACAATCAACGCCCGTTTCACACGGTTTCGTGTTACTTCGGGCAGTCGTTCCAGTATAGGTTGGATATATTTCTCGTCAACTTCTTCCCAATAGGTAGCGACCTCCGCTTGCCTTTGCTTATAACCCTCGAGGTCATTCTCTTTTTCGGCGATTTCGACTAGCTTTTGACCCAAGGACGTGCTAGGATGCGGTGGTAGGAAGCAGTGCGTGGGTATTAAATATTCATAAATACGCGAATCGCATAAGTGATAGCTGCTGAAACTTTTATTTGTTATCTCTAGGCCCCATACCCTAATTTGCGGGCTGAGATGTTCGTTTATTTTTTGCACGATATCGGAATCTTCGACAATGAGTTTTAATGAGACAACATTGCCGGCGGCATGAACGCCTTTATCTGTTCGAGCACATCGAACAAGGGACGACTTTTTGGGATCTGTAGCATTTGCTTTGGAGATTGCCCCTGCTGCGACGAAAGCAGTGAATAAATCACCTTCAATTGTCTTTTCAGTCTCGCTCCTGTAGACTATACGTTAGATTAAATATGAAGATAAAATAGGCAACGTTCAAACTGACAATTGCATTCCTTTATACCCACTACCTGAATATCCCAGCATTACAGCGACTTTCTTTTTTGGGCGTCGTTGGTCTGCTTCAATATCTTCTTTGGAGAACTCTGTAGCATAGATAGGCAGTGCTCCCTCTCCGCGCTCTAATTTACGGCGCTTCGATTCCTGGGAGGCTTCGGTCCGTGCTCTTTTATCTGTGGTTTGACGGCTTGTGATTAGTTAGTTGCGGGAACCCTCGTAGTACAGAATCATTTCAAACAAAAACTAGCAAAGCACCTCCAAGCTTTCCTTCCCAAATCTTTTCTCTTATTCTTGCGACCTCCTCGGCCCCCTCCAGTGTCATTTGATTCCATATTTCGCTTTGCTCCGCCCTCGGGGCGTGGTTGTGGCAGCTCCTGTTCCTGTGAATGGTCTGGTTTGGGAACCGCCTGCTGACCTGGCGCAGGGTTGTTTGAAAGAGTTTGGCCTGGAGGCTGCTGGTGGGTATCCATCTTGGATATAGAAAGGAGAGGCTGCCCATAGAGCAGTTCAATTCTACCAATTCCTCGAGGGAGGAGTTCCTGTCGCAAGTCGGGGGGAAGTTCTGCACTCCGCATAAAATTTTAGATCGTTATTTTAGCTCTTCAGTCAGAATCGCTGGTTAGTCAGCTCAGTTCCCGATTAGGCCACGCTAACCCAAAACAGACAAAAGCCTCAGTCGCGGCTGTTTTTCTTGATTCCCTCCTGTAAGTCACAGCGACATCGCACTCTCTTCAACCAATCTCAAACGGATACTGTCCTCCGGTTCAGTGTAGACGGAAACCCGCTATTTACGGGAACACAGTCCTACTTTTAACCGCACTCCTTTTCAGCTTTGCCGCTGCTTGGAGTGGGAAGAATGATGATTTCTAGATAGGCTAGAGCTACCTTGAACGGAGAGCCCGAGTGCCAGCCAGCCCATCGCCTGGAGGCCGCCGAGCTGCAGCTGAACAGACGTATATTAACTCCTCCGAGACTGTCGGTTGGCGCAATATCCGCCCAGTAGCAGCTATGGATCTCGCGAGCAGCCTTATTCGCACTGTCGTGCGCGCTTTCTATGAGACTCGCCACATTCTCGTGATTGATGCTCTGTTCATACACTCAGTGTATGATTCCTTCAATCTCGCGAAGTTCTATAGAATTTCTAGCTAACGAATCTTGTAGCCTTCATGCGGAGGACCTCGCACATCTTCTTGGAATGCAACAAAAGGACCTGCGCAAGCTCTGTGCTCGTTTGCGTGAAGACCGCCTCATTGCAGTGTATGGGAGATGTCTCCTTGAAAGAATTCTTTACCTAATATTAGAGCTAACTTTGAGTTTGTTGTATCCAGTCATTCAAGGCCTGAAATTCGAGATGGTCAAACTCGCCCAGTGAACCGCGAATACTACTATATACCACTCTACCCTGTTGTGGACGCTATCAAATATCGTGTTTCCCGCCTCACCTCGATGATTAAAGCGCAATATACCCCTACTGCGGACAGGAAGGAATATGTTTGCACAAGATGTGGTGCTGAATGGACTCAGTTGGAAGTTCTAAGCCGGATTGGGCCAGAAGGCTTTGAGTGCCATCGATGCGGAGCTACACTAGAAAGAGCTGATGAGGTCGAGGGTGGGGCTGGCGCTGATCGGACTGGTCATGAGAAAAATAGCAAACTAATGGCGCAGCTGGATAAGATGTTAAAGCTGCTCAAACAGATTGATTCTGTTGACGTCCCCGAGAATGACTTTGAGACAGCCTGGGAGCACAAAGTCGATGTTATACGAAATCAATACACCAACCCGACAAGACCAGGGGTGGCCTATGCCGGCAACCGACAGGCAGCTGTTCGAGGGATATCAAAAACAGACGCTTCGTCCTTAGAAGTGTCGCTTACTTCCTCAGCCGAGAAAAGTGCTGCTGAGCAAGCGGAGGAGGCAGCGCGGAAAGCTGCACTCGAGAAGCAAAACGCACTTCCTGTTTGGCATACACAATCAACGGTTAAAACAGAAGCTGGCAATCTCCCAATCAAGTCCGAGCCCAATGGAACCGCCGTTGACGCGCTCGCTATCAAATCCGAAGTGAAGGAGGAACAAAAGCCTGACATCGATGCTCTTGATGATAAGGTTGCTGCATACTACGCTGAAATGGCGCGCGAAAAAGAAAGGGAGGCTAAAGAAGATGTGAGCTCTGCCGAAGAGTCATCAGACGAGGAAGAAGACGAGTTCGAGGATGTTGGAGTTGCTCCCGGCGGCTCAATCTCGGCGGCAGTAGATGGTATTAAAACTCATAAATTCCCTAATGGATCACTTAAAAGGGAGCTGGAATCGGACTCAGCCAGTAGCGCTCCTCAGACTGGTACTGCACCACCTGATGCCTCTGCAGAAGACGGCTCGTCTGCCAAGAGAGTTAAATTCGAACCTGAAGTGAAGAAAGAAGCCGTGTCAGATGAA
Organism: Blastomyces emzantsi; assembly: GCA_003206725.1. Classification (NCBI taxonomy): domain Eukaryota; kingdom Fungi; phylum Ascomycota; class Eurotiomycetes; order Onygenales; family Ajellomycetaceae; genus Blastomyces; species Blastomyces emzantsi. Next base: position 4,078 of record QGQJ01000815.1, read on the forward strand.
GACGAAGACGACGAAGAGTTCGAGGACGTTTAGGTTACTCTAGCTTCCTACTTCAAGAAGTTTCGTAGCATACAACAAAGGCGTATTGGGTTTCTTATTTCAACCCGTTTTCTTTCCGCCAAATATTGGCTCGTTTCTGTGCAATTATGATGCGCCGCGGTGCATATCTTCGACACGTGCCCATTGCTTTCCGATCCACCTGGACGATGCCTTCGGGTCCAACGCTCGTTGATGTGATGCTCCCACGTTTCCTAGTGGTAAATACCAATATGAACCTGTCAGATCTCAAAGAGAGACTTCTTGACCCCAACTTTAAATGAAGGTATCTCAGCAAAAGTATGAGTAGGCCGTAGTGTCTATATCCCATTTCTGAACCTTCAGGCAAAAAGCAACTTTGAATTTGGTGTGAGTTTGTCGGTGTTGGTGCTCACCTAAACTCAACGAACAGCTGTTCAACCATGTTTGTCCTCCAAAATATTCTTGCTCAGCAAGAACGATATGCGTTTGCCAAACGCTGCAGGTCCGCGTTGTCGCTCGTTCTTCAATATCCTCAGCCCTTCTTGGAACCTTCCGCACACAAAAATCTCAATCGCGGTGCCAAAGCCAAAATTTGTGACTAATTGGTGATTGGGCATTGCGAACCTTCCTTCCGAAAATGGACTACCGTCGCTACGCCCGAGGTCAAAAAGAAGTACAAACAGAAGTGCGCATCGCGATGATCTCTGATGGAGACAGCGGGGTGCCAGGTGCCAGGTGCCAGGTGCGCCAACAATAATGGGGGTCGGTCTGTCTCACACTTTCGTCGAAAAATCGCACGATAGAGCAAAATATTGGGAGGACTTAATTTCATCTTTGTGGCAGCTGTTGGATACCAGAATATTCGCCCGCTGGGGAAGTTCATGCTCGGTTATTTACGTCCCAGATTCGCTTCATGCATTCGACCATTATTATCAGAACAAACCAAACCTTCCGGTATCTTTAGGATTGCTCTTCCATCGTGATCCCGAAAGCGAGGATCGCCAGAACCGGTGTTTGACTGCGGAACACAATGAGGGTGCCCAAGGCTTGGCTTCGTATCCAGTCCAATAATAGTACTGTACAAAGGAATTTTCGCCAAAGAGCATACCGGCGGGGCGTTTTATAGATTTTCTTTCCTTATTTTGTAGCAATAGATCGATATGACTTCATCTGTTTTACGTAAGTTACCATATCTATTCCTTTTCTTGATAGATACAATACAAAGTGATAGATACAATACAAAGATCAATGTTTTCTTTTTTCTTTTTCTTTTCTTCTTTTTTTTTGTTTTAAAAACAAGGAGGTGGGAGGCTATTTTAAAATCCGTACAGCATGACCCAGCGAGAATTCAGTGAGGGAGTATGGAATCTCTAGAGAAAGTTTCTTCAACATACGACTCCGTATAAGTAAATTTACCTATTTTCCGGTGGTAGTAACTCAAACATAAGAAACATGGTCATAATTAACGCATCGAAGCGCAACACAACGGTGAGGGAGGTCAAGGACCTGAACTGAAGAAAGGAGCAAGCTGCGGATTGCAAGATAGCTATAGAAACATCCATTCCATCAGCTTTTACAGGCAAGTTGTAGGCTTAATCTCATCCGTATTGGTCATTGAAGGGCTCAAAATTTCAAACAAAATGAAGGTTGAAGAACAACAAATAGCTCATACAATGTAAAAAGAACAAGACATCCGTCCAAACCATGTACATTCAAGAGAGAAAATAGGGTGGGAAAAAAAGAAAAGAATCAACACAAAGTCCGTAACCCCGAGTCAAAGGAACCGGCGGAGAGATGGTTTCACCTCATTCTTTCAAATGTAAACTTACATAACCATCAGAGGAGGAGGTGAAGTGGGAGAAACACCACAAGGACATTGGCCTCACTCTCCTAACCATTCACTTGTATGATGATAGAGAAAGATAGAAAAGGACCAAGAGCCCCATGCATCCTGAAAGACCCAGATTTCCTTGTGAAGAAAAAAAAGACCTCCCACATTTAAATACACTGGCCCCATTTTGCCTCTAAATACAGAAAACAGAAAAGTTTAACGCCAGATAAATGCAGCAAAAGGGGGGGGAATGGGATGGATGAGGAAATGGTCATTCAGTGGTCATCATCAACACAAGATAGAAAGAGAAAAAAAAAACAATTGGTACCGTAAAATGAAACTGAACAAAAACGGTTAAAGAACATGAGAATTAGTTCAGCAAAAGAAAGAAATAACAAAAATAAAACGAGATTTATACTGTCTTTCAAAAAGGACGTTAAAAAAAAAAGACTCCCCTTCTAACACGCACTGCACGTTGGACGCCACATGATATGCGCCATAGTTCCATTTATGGCGACCCAGTGAGGCCAACATCGGAATCGCTCCCCATCATCGAATTATCCTCCCAGCCATCTGAAGCGAAGTCAGAGCCTGAAAAGGAAAAAAAAGGGGTGATGGTTAGAAACAAACAAAAGAAAATAAAGAGGAAATGGATATGTGGCTACTTACCAGACATCAGTTCTTCCGGGATGTCCACGGCCATTTGTTCTAGTGCCGAGATGACAGCTAGCAAAGAAGTTAGCGTGTGATCATTCATAAAGATTAAAGTAGATCTGGTTCCGCCATACTTGTAGCCTGCTGAATAAAGTCCGCATCTGCGCCGTTGCCCTCATCAAAATAGACTTCTATACAATGCATAATCACAAGCGCAATTGTCTCCATCGCCTTAACTTCAGGAGGCTGCGCGTCCGCTGGCGTAAGATAAGTCCTGCGCAACTTATCCACGCACGTCTGCGCCAAATCCCTGCCAATTTTCTTGTAAAATTGGCGGAAATCGTCGGTTATATCCTCATATTCCTTCGAGAAAAGGAGTTGCCGCAGAAAATCCAGCGTCCCATTCCTGACTGCCCTCTCCGGGTATTGAAGAAGCGTCGGCGCCCAATCCGGTATCCGGTCGACCACGGAGCTCCAGAACCAGTATTCATCCTTGTCAGCCTTTTCGTTTTTGACTTTCACCAGCGACTGGAAGAAGGCCAAATGTTCGCGACCCCCACTATCATTGATGGAGTCTACGCCTTTGGACACGTAGTCGATGAGGTTGGTTATCTGCTCGTCATCCGAGGACATTTGGCAGAACACTAAAGTAGCTTCAAGGAAAGGAACACAGAGGTAGGCTGGAGAAGCCCGTAAGCCTTCCTCGAGAACCTTGCAGATGCTGTCCGTTAGACCATATTCAGGGTCAGCAGCTAAGAAGACGCTCACTATCTTCCGCGAAACTGGGGGATTAGCTTGCTGCTCCAGGATTTTCCTCAGGACAATGAGATCCCTATTTCTTCCAACGGGTCGAACCAGCTCGGCTTCCGCCCTGGTAAGCGAATATTTACCCATAATACAATCCCGAGGCCGATTGTCAGGTGAGGGCACCAGTGTGAAGTCGATATGCGTCATCAAAATATAAAGAACCTCCACAAGTTTGAAGTGTGAATATTTGCGACCTTTCTCAATAAGCCGGAAATAATTCCCATATTGTCGTTTCAACCGTTTGCTATCTTCTCTGTCCAACCAGACCATTTCCAGGCACTTTAACAAGAAGCCATGTTCAAGCATGACATGGACAGGCAAGGCGCCAAAATTAGCAATACCAAGGAGCAGCTCGAAGTAATCGTCCCAGGCACGCGAATATACGTGTAGACAACCCCACAGGTCATCAAGCGTGGTAACAATGTTCTCAACCATCATCGCATAATCGCTTTCACAGCTAGCTTGTTCGCCATTTTCTATTGATTCATCCGGTAGCGGCTCCTGTAACCGCGAGAGGGCGGTGATCAACAGTCGACCAAACCCATCGCGGACAACGTTATTGGGACTCTTTAAAAGAAGATCTCGAATACCTAGGGGTCGAACTATAGTCCAACTGAGGACTGCCATAGCCCCCTCGGTACTTTCATTGACATTTCTCCCCAATTCGATGATGATATTTTCAAATTCGGGTAATTCTTTAGACCTCGAAATTATTTGGTCTAAATTATCCAAGGCGAGGAATATGGCTGATTTTTGGATTTTACTGAACTCGGTTTCTTCAGTGGCAGAAAATCTTCTTGCTTGTTCCAGAAGCGCACGAATGAAATAAGCATGATACGAGTCCAACAGACAGTAGGTCCGGATGAAAATTTCGTTCTCTAATGCAATGTGGTTTCCAAGCTCCGTAGGTAATGGGACACTGACTGGTGCATCACCGAGGGATGTTTCATAAACAGATTTGGCTTGCTCCATACTACTCACCCGTTGATAGAATAGCATGTACGCATTCCATACTTTGTTAAAGCGAACTGGGCCCATGTTCGAGCCGTGGATTGGGTCATTTATGCCACCAAAACACTGATCAGGGATTTTGGAAGGATCAAATCTGCTAACGTCGGAGTCATTGAATTCAACCCATGAGGCACCGGGATCTGCAGGAGTGGGACGCTCTCTGATATACGAATAATAGTGGCCAGATTCGGCAGTACCACTATGCACAAGAACACCTACCAGCTCGAAGATATCCGGTGCAATTGGCGTGCCGGGGTTACTCAGATACTCGACCGTGTAGGGTGTCATATCAAGACGTTCCGGAAACTGGAATTCATCGTTAATTTTGCTACGCATCATCGAGATGACGTCGAAATCGAAGCGTTTGAGATGGAATATCAAGTTATCCGGGAGATCTTTCAAGCAAGCCCTATTTATAAAGAAAAAAAAGAAATTAACAAAACTGCAGTTCTTCCCGCATACCGAAACATGGCACATTAACAACTCACCTTTTGACCGCATCAACATGGCGCCCACACGAAGTGCAGGAGTATTTATTATCTGCATACTACTTTAGTAAACCCGAAGTTTTTTTTTTTACAATCAACTTCATTCAACTTACCCCCTTGCATCACCTCCCCTTCCACATATGCACGCAAACTATCCTCAAGCCCAGCCTTCCCTTTAATATCGCATTGTATCGCAGAGAACGGCTCAAGGCGCTCTGAGATATGAGGACACTCTTTCGACTTGATTTGCTGCACAAGCTGGCCGCCATAGAAAGATCTGAAAAGTTTCTTATCTTCCACTGACCGAATCTGGCTTTCCCATCGATCAAATAGTAGATTGTAGAACTCATCTACATCCATCTGAACATTGATGTCGATAGGCTCATTGTCGTATGTTCGGATAGTGTCCACGGCTTCTTGGGTATCGACGCTTTTCTGCCAGGTGTTTTGCATGTAAGCGAATACCTTTTTCGTTTCTGCAAGTAGATTCTGAGTGGAATCTATGTCAGAAACGTGTACCTCAATCATGAATTTTCGGAAATCAATGTTCATGAATAACTGAGTAAAGAGAGAATTCAGGTAGCAGGTATTCGACAGGTTTTTCAAACCTGCATAGCCTTCAGGAGAACGGATGGTTTTGTATCGGTCGAAAATCCAATTCGGTTCGTGGGTATAATCTGAAAAACGGTAAGCAAAATAAACCACCAAGTAACAGTTATCCAACTAGATTTAATTGCAATGGGGAACGCCATACCACATGGAATGACATCATCAAGTAATGTTAGCATTTTCTCATAGTTTGTTTGATCTTCGCACAAACGCAAGAGAATATTATATATCTCTTGCCTGGTGGTACTGTGCATGACAGGAATGCTCGGTTGAATAACCTCAGTCTCAGTGGGATCGGAGAGCTCGGGAAATAGAAAGGTCGCGAATAGCTTTTCCATGAGATTACTATATTTAGTTAGAATCCGGTAGACTGAATGATTTAAGTGCGTTTCATATGCGGCTGAGGGTGGGTATTCCCTACCTTGTATCCATAGTGCCAGTTATGGAATGCGAGAGCTCGAGGCACATTTTCAAGAGATGAGTAAATCCCAGAACAATGTAATCAACAGGTTCTCGACCGACAAACTAAAGAAACAGGATGGAGACAGTTTAGTAACCAAAAGCACTCAAAACGATATAAAAACACAAAATGGGAAATGGAAATATTCAAAACGAACCTCATTCGTGTGATGGCTAAGAAGTATATCTCCCCATTGCCTAAGATACTCTCTGAAAATCAAGTCTTCAGGAGACAAGATGGCAACAGTCTGAAAAAGGATAAGCGCAACTTCGAAAAACTCCTGGGAGGACTGTCCATATTCAAGAGTATCCGGGAAGAGGGCAGAAATATGTTTCCATAATGTTGCAACAATATGGATTGTCGTGGCCGAAGGGGGCTTGCCAACAATTTCAACGCCTGCCTTCGTCTGGCTGTCGGACTTCCAAACCTGTTTCTGGGATGGGGAGGTACCACAGGTGGCAAATATAATTTCCGCAACACTCTTGCGTACATTTTGTCTCGATTCCGCTAGAAGCAATGTGAATATGAGATCCTTGATTTGAGTACTTTGCTCCACGGCGTCCCAAACGTGACTGTCATGCATCGAGGCCTCGATGATGACAGCGAAGGAATTAGATATTAGTTTCTGTATGGAGACTTCCGAGAGGTGTTTGGAAGTAAGGTTTTGACCGAGGGAGATAAAGGATAAAAGTCGAGTGGCTAGTTCTAACGGGTTGGGGAATAACTGTTCAGAGTCTTCTGGCGTCGATTTTGCTGAATTGTTATTGGCATTAATATGATGGCTTCATATCATAGGGGGGGTGGGTAAATTTATTTTAGTAACTTACCCGTCAACGCAAACAAAAGACATTCCACAAAATTGCGTGCAAAAATTAATTTTAGCGCGCTATCTTCTAGACCTTCAGCCATCTGGGGGCGTGTTATGAACACTACCAGATTTTGAATGCTGTGGGATATAAACTCTTGATCGGTGTTATTCTAACCACAAGATTTGTCAGTTACTCGCGTCTCGGCATACAATGAGTATTGGCAATCGCTCGGTAACGTACATCTAAAATTTGTTCGCCAATGCAAGTGGTGAGAGCCTTTATGGAGTATAGTAGCTTGTATGGCTTCTCCAAAGGGAACATCTCCGGCTCCGAGGTTTCTTTGGATCTGACGAAATCTCGAACGCGCTGCTGGGGTGGAAAAACGGCCAAGAAGTCAAATATCTAAACACAATAATTGTTAGTATTTATGAATTTACCCTGACCGATCCAAAAGTGAGAAGGGGAGGGAACGACGAAGGCAACACACACCTCTTTAGATAATTTCTCCTCGAGACTCAATAAGTCATAAAGATCATCGAAATGCTTCAAAACCTCCGAGTCAACCAAAGTCAACGACTGACGCCGCCCGCCCACCGACGTCTCGAAAGCGTCTGGATTCTTTCGAATAATGAGGAGCCCTGGGCCTACGAGTTTCAAATCTCGCAGCGTCTGATCAGCATTGGCAGCAAGGTCCAGCCGGTGGCCACAGCTAAAACTAGAGAAACTCGTAAAGCCGGTGAGCCTAGTTAACTTCTCAGCCAAATCAGACGCAGTGGAAAGATCTCCTATCTTTAAAGTGCGAATCCTGGTTTGAGAATTTCCATTGAAAGCTTGGTACGAAAGTTCGATAGCTTGCCCATTTATCTCATCGTCCCTGAGCATTGACTCATGCGGGCTGACTTGGGGTGGAGTGTATTGCGGCCGCGTTCGCAGTCCCTGAAGTAGTTGGCGCAGGAAAAGAAGCGAGCGAGTAAATCGTAGTTCTTCCGCTCGTACTTCGCCATCAGACGGAACAATAACCATGGGCTCATCCTCGCCGCTTGTGGAGCCGTCAGTGAAAGCTTTGCACCTCGCGGCAGCTGCTGTGAGTTGACTAACGCAGCGATCTACCAATGCGACATGGGTAGCCTCTGCTGCGGAGCGTGGGGCTCTGCGAATCAATATATGATCAAGGTAAACATCTATCGCGAAGTTGATGGCTTTCATTTCGATCGTCCCCGGGGGTGCCGTGAGGATAAAATGCCATATTCGATCCATGCCGGGAATGGCAATAATCTCATCTTCATCCACGTCCGGGGGCGGATCGAAGCGAATTTCGTAACTCACTGCCTGCTCCGCAAATGCTAGAATATCAAGGGTATAGTCGTCGGGGGAGATTCGAGGGAGATAAATGTTGAGGTAAGATTCGAGAAACGGGTTTCGCTTTCCAGCTCGAACTGCAGCTTTGGGGAGTACTTCCCAAGCCAAGCTTCGACCACATTCACCAATTTTTTTAGACATGAATACACGGTTCCAGAGAACTTCGCTTAGTTCTGGGGTAATAGTTTCTGGCACTTTTTCGATAATTCGAAGAAGCATCTGAATTCGGGGTCGAAGAGAGTTTCTAACAGTAGGGTCTGAGAAATCGGTGGAGACAGTATCAAAAGTATGGGCAAGTTCTGTGATTATTAACCGAGTGAAATCGAAATCCAGCGCCAGCCGTCGAATGTCTAGGCTATCATAAGGAGGTATCAGAGCGTTCAGGGCTTGTATACTACCAACCACAAATTCGTTCATTTCAGATATGTCATCGATGCACTTCTTATACATTTCCATTTTATCGTTGTCATCCAGCCCAAGGGCCAGGAGATGCGAAAGCTGCTTGCTAGCAAATTTTTGCAAATTCGTTTTCTGCTCGACGGAAAACTCGCTGATGGACGTGGCGTCACGAATCAGGCGAACACACAGACGATAGGGGACCACATCTACATGCACATGGTCATAAGGCTGCTGACGCATTCTCTCAGTATGTTTATCGCTCACGGCATTTAAAAGGCAGTCGCTATATTCGAGCATCCGTGCGTCGAAGCGGTTCAAAGGCAATTCTATGAGTTTGGTGCAAAGGTAATTCAAAGCATTCGACCCGGATTGATGCATGATAAATGTCCGAGTTAGCATTCCCAGAACCTCCGCCACGGTTCTCGGGTCTTCACTTTCAGTCACAGTGTTCCAAATAATATCAGTATCGTTGTTTGTGTAAGTGGAGGTTACAACGAGGAACCCAACAACGTTTCCACTCCGACTAATCAACTGTGGATGTGAATCCACACCGACGATGTACTCCACGATCTTGCTGTCCCTCAGGAATTTCACAAGATATTGGATAATTGGATAGTTAATGCCGGCGGGGTTTCCTTGGATATGTTGGCGCCAGACACCGACAAGATCAGCCTGCATAGTTTCCATACCAAAAACGCGGAGTTCCATTCGACCCTCTGTGATGTGCCTCTTCAAGACTTGGAACTTCCAACCTAGGTGGATGATGGCGGGATATTCCTCCTGTTTGGCATTCTCGGGGACATCGACGCCAAGATCACGCTTCATTTGCGTTGCCAGCTGACTATTCAACAGGGTAAGGTTATGGTATGTGTACCCGACGTAACGAAGAACAGACTCGCTGCTGTCATTGGTAACCCAAGAAGATTTCTTCGAAATGGAAGATTGATACTCGGTATCTATGGAGCGAATGAAGGTATATACGGATTCAATTGCATCAACAAGTTCTGGTGATGCGATTAGTTCATCATCTGCATGGTACCTCTTCCGCTCCGTTCCAGAATCGACAACGTTATGGGCGATGGTCAGTAGAGATACAAAGGTACCTGCGAACTGTGGCCAGGGCTGAAGGGCCTTGAGGAGCAAATGCGCGAACTCTGACAAATGTTTTATGAGATTGACGGGAGTAGCAGTAAGTTGGTCGTTGACTCGGGCCACAAAGTTAATAATTTCGGCGCCAAAAGTTCGTTCCATCATCTTGTAAAATGGGATTGTGTGGACCTGTAATATCCATCCCAACGCGGGTAAATAAACTTTTGATAGTAGATCCGGCGCAGCATCTGTGTCGTTTGGATAATGTTCTAGTGTTAGAGCATCGATGCGAGTCATATGAATGGCAAGACGCCCAAATGCCACGGAGAAATCCTCAAAGCATTTCCAAGGGCCCTCTCCTTCGTCAGGTTGGAAATCAACCCTACCATTTTCATTAGCAATTGCGTGAAATATTGCAATTCACTTCTAGTGTATTTACTCACTGCCGCCGTAAAATACTTTCCATAAGCATTGGCACCTCCTCCCAGACGTCCCGATCTTCAGCAACAGTGTCATATGTGATGCTACTCAGGTTATTCACACAGAGCTCAAACCAGTTCTTAACCGAGATAAAGATTGTGATATCATGAGGGTGACCTGTATATAGAGACACATGCCATAATTTGGCCATTAGTCAATGTACAGCACATCGCAAAAAAGAACTATCAACATAAATATAACAACACACACGGAAGGGGGGGGGGGAGAGAAAGAAAGCGAAAAACAGAAAAGAAAAGAAAATATATTACCTCTTTCGAGAAAACTCGCAGTCTCTTCTACTGTCTCTCGTACATCACAGTCCTGCCTGAGTCGCGGGAAGGATTCCACCAGGGAAACCTCGTCATGCACGTGCACAAGATCAGGTTCTTCTGGAGCTCTAAGAGCATCTCCTAATGACCTCCAGTTGGATGTGCTGGGATCCTGATCCATATCTTCCACCTCAGCAACCTCAATCTCCGGGCTGTGCGACGGTGACGAGGCGATGGACATTTCGGTTTGGTTATGGGATGTTATATCTGGAGATGTGTGGTGTTGTTCATGTTGCTCCTGTTGTTGTTGGTCGCATATTGCTGGAGCTTCTTCGGCGTTACGAGAGGCAGGATCATCGTGGAGAGTGGGAGACTTCATATTGATCGTTACTCTGCTGGAGGGACGTTGTGGGTTGGGGGTTTCTGGCTCTGGCTCTGGCACCGGCGCAGTAGTGGGAGGGACAAGGCTGTCGCCGTTGACAACCTGGTTGTCGCCGCAATGACCGTTGGTTGAGTTTGGGGAGGGGACGGACATGGTCACAGACTCGTTTGAATGATTCCCACTGTCAAGACGAGGACGTTTCCGTGTAGATTGAGGATATGTACCTTCCATGAGATCATCCGGGGAGCCTGGAGGGTTAACAGCTACAGCAGCAGGGTGTGGGGTGCTAGAGCTATCTAGCGGGGAAGCTGCCATGACATTTTTCCCGCCAAACTCGAAAGAAACGATAGCGACGGTTTGTGAAATAATTGGGTGGGAAAATCGGTTGAGCAAGAATGAGTCAAGCTCCAGGCAGAGACAGCGCGTTAGAGGCTGAGGACCGGGGGGGGCG
>QGQJ01000816.1:0-27645 GCA_003206725.1 Blastomyces emzantsi
AAAAAAAAAAAAAAAAAGAAAGGAAAGAAAAATAATGAAAAGGAAGAACAAAAAACCCAGAACAAGAATATAAAATCATCTGCATCATAACCTGAATCCCTAAACGCCTATTGAAAGCACAAAACATATAGATATTCCCCTCCGTTTTTGCTTCTGCTTCATTCCTCATCTAACTCCCACCACCCACAGGGGCGCCAGCAGTCGCCGTAGACATCGCCTGTGGCCCTCCACTGGTGGCAGCTGCATTTCCGTCCTCACCGCCACCCCCACCAGCAGTCCCAGGTGTACTAGTAGTAGGCCGCCCACCCCTCTCCCTCATCCGTCTCCCCTCCATTAATCCACGTAATCCCCTCTTCTGCAGCCCCACAACACTACTAATCTCACCCGTCCAAATCTCCCGCTCAGGCTTATTCCGCCCGCGCTCATGGCCAAGCATGTCATCATCCATGTTATTATTCATATGTTCATTATGATGAGCAATATCATCCGCGCCCATCGATTCTGAGAAGCTGACGCTGGTATTTGTCGATGCGGACGTGGCCGTGCTTGCTGCGCTGCTGACTGATTCGGCGCGGTTGCGATTGCCGCCGGCTGTGTTTCCAGAGCTCAGATTTGTGTTGATGCGGAGGTTAGCGGGTCGCTGGGCACTTGACGTGCGGCGTTGGGAGGCTCCAGGTCCACCACCACCAACAACGCCTCCACCAATTGCACCCGACCGCGGCCCTGTTGTGTCTCCGGACTCTGTATCTGAGGAATTTGAATTGAGATTCAGCGTGCTCATTGGTTCTGTGGCGGACTCGACGGCGTTGGAGCGCGAGTGTACGCCGTTTAGAACTTCAAGGGTTCCACCAGGCCCGCTGTCAAAGCCTGTGCCACGGCCTCCGCCAGCAGCCATGGCGGCTGCATTGAAAACAGCTGCGGCATTCCGGCCGTCTAGCACTTGGTGCAGCCGTTCGACTGTGGCTTCGAGTAGGCCGTCGACCTGGTAGGGGCGTGCGAGCTGGAGAAGAGAGCAGAGGATTTGCGGGGTACAGAGCTGGGAGCCAGGGGGTGGGAGTGAGGAAGTATAGAGATATTGGACGAGAAGCTGGACGGTTAGATGGGTATGAGGGAGATATAAAGTTCTAGGGCGGGAAGTTGGCGTAAGGGTGTGTGCGGACGGGATTTCCAGGTTGGGGAGGAGCGACGGGGTGGGTTTCTGGTTGGATGATGAGCTACTGTGACCGACCAGAGTCGTCGCGGTAGAATAGTTGCTGTTGTTGCCCACTGAAGGTGTTATTGTGATGCTAGAGTTTCGACTGGGATGAGACGAGGGTTGTTGGCGTAAGGTAGCAGAATCTGACATGTTCTCTTCCGAGGCTGTGGATTCACGGAGAAGTTGAATAAAATATGGCCCCCAACGACGAGCCAAAATATGTGAGTTAACTGGGATACGTTCGCCGCCAATGGTGAGCAACTCCATATCAGACAACTCCCGAAGTGATAGGGCCATCCTGCCCAACTCTTCCGCTGCGGTAGCTAATGGTCGACCTCCGGCGCCATGCTGGGAAATCTTTGCTTGTAAAGAAGCAGGTACCATGGGGCTGCTTACAGAGACATACCCCGATGTCGGGGAGCTCCGTCGTGGGTTCTCATACAGGCCGAACGCTTCGAGCTCCACAAAACAAATGTGCGAGAAATTGATGCGCCGGTGGTTGTAATCTTCAACTAAACTTCGCTTCCGATGCCCCATAACGACAAATGTGCTTCGTCTACTCCACAGGACACCGCGATTCCAACTGCCGTGTCCAAAAATGGCCCCTCCTGCGTCAATCCGGCCCCACGTAAGTGTTTTCAAATCCAGAGCCCACATTGCATACTCTTGTTTGGAAGATGTAAGATATGTACCGCTAACCACAAAATGGCCGTTAATAATGCCTCCATTGGGGAACCGTAAGCCGGGGGGCGAAACTGTGCCATTCATTGGCTTCTCGATGAGCTTCCCGTCAGGTAAACGGAGCTGCAGATTTAATTTGACATCTAAGAAATTGTAATTTGAATATATCAACAGTAGGGGATCTGGTTTCTGGGCATCTGGCTTCGTCGGGTCCCGGAACCCTTCCACTTCAACCCCACCTCCAATATCGGAAGCATTCACTCCGATCAAAGGGGTAGCAACACTGCGATAGGCACCGCAACTGCGATCAAGAGAGGTGGTGGAAGTCCATTTTAGGCTCCGCAGATTAAAAACATTTATTTCTTCAAAATAATGATTCGACGTATCCTGACCACCAACAACGATCATTTCCGCACCTCCGTATCCATCAATCTCCACGCCCAGCGTCCCTTGATGGGGATTGGACGAAGAAGGGTTATGGTGGAGAGCGGACAGGGGAGCATCCGAGGAGCCGAAAGCGGCGCCGGAGGGTAGAATTGTTGCACAATGAGCATATCTCCCCCGGGGGGCGTTGGCGGTCGGAATAAAAACCCATGTTCTACTAGGCACATCAAAGATATGTATATCTGACAAAAGTACGACTCCTTGCTGTGATTCTTGCCCTGGCTGTTGCGCATTTGAGTTTGGATTCGCGGGTGGCTGATTTGGAACGGCAACTTTCGCAGACATGCCGCCGTAGCAAACCAGTTTCGAATCGCCCAAAGCACATACGGTGTGGAAATAACGTGGAGGGGGAATGTCTCCCGTCGTCTCTAATTTGGTCCAGTGACGACGTACCAAATCCAATTCGTACATCTCATTGGTTAATAGCTCGGGCCTGCTTTTTGACTGCAACCGCCCCCCAAATACATATAGCTTATCTCCTAGAACGGTGCTAGAAGGCCCCACAAGCGGGCGGGGTTCCCTGCCGGTCGTTCGATGAACATTACACACCAGGCCAGATAAATTCGTCGGACCTGACGACGTATTTTGGCCGTTTTGCAGATTTGCCGGGGCAGGTTGGTTTCCAGTTGCAGTATTCAGTCCAGTATTTTGCTCTTGAAAAGAGTCATACTGGCCCCCACTAGCGATATTAGACGCCATTGTCTTAAGAACACTTGCAGTTGGCTGGCTCGAGGTATCAGGTGTTTTATCGGTAGACAACCAGACAAGCGGTGATTCAAAGGCCCCTTTTCCAGTTGGCGTCTCAATTGACGACGGGCTTTTTGGCACAGGGTTAAGAAGTCCGCCTTCAGAAAAGGGCAATGAGCTTTTCCGGTTAGTTTTCTCCCTGAGCTCCTGGTACTCCAGAAACCTCTTCTCTAGCTGAAGATTTTGACCAAGACAAGGTTCCAACACAGCAGCAGGGACGGGTAAACTTGGGCGCCGAAACGGGTCCAGATCTGGTGCTTTGGGAGTAGTTGGAGTTGCAAGACGAAACTCGTCAGGGATCTTATTGCGTGGAATTCCCTCCGTTGGAGCTTTTGCGGAACCCTTCGAAGCAAACTTTCTCGACGGCCAAGTCGTGGATATGGTAGTACTGCGGGTTTTGGAAGGGCGAAAGTATTTAATCACAGAGGCAAATCGTTTCGAGCCGTCTGGGGTAAGTGGTGGTAGTGGGGATGCTGGAGGCGTCGACGAAGGCTCTACAACCGCATTCGGGGGGATACTCCCTGCAGCTGGCTGGCTGGTTTCGCGTCCTGAGCCTGTTCCTGCCATTGTTAGCTAAAATCATACAGATGAAGGGCTGCTTGGGGTTTTGGATTGCCATTCGCTAGAACGAGAAGAGGTCGAGTGCAAGGGAAAAAATAAATCCAGAGGCAGCGATAAGTCATATATAAAACAAAAATACGAGTTGCCAAACTTACGATTGTAGGAATTTCGTCAGTTGTTCGTCTCTTCTTTGTCTAACAAGTATTCCCCCGGCACTACCATAACAGGTTGGTCCAGTGGGACATGGAAAACAAGGGAGTAGGCTAGGGATCGAAATTAGTTCATCCAACAAGATTCGCGAATCCCGTTTGCAAAAATTGTACAGGAATTTCGATATGGAGTGGAGAACAAGTGAGGACAGTGTATCAGATCCCTAGGCAGCCGGAGGGAATTGAAATCAGCTGGTGCGCAGACGGATAGATCGAGACGGGGGGCAGGGTTGCACTGTGTCGTAAGGAGGGATCTTCAATTTCCAATAGTTTGTTCGATCAGCGAGCGTTTGCAAAAGTCGGGGAGTTGGAGTTGGAAAAACCGTAGGACCCTGTCTAAGGCATGATGGAAACGACGGACAATCAGACTCGTGCCGGGGACTGATTGAGAACAGCGGAGCAACTGTCAATTGGCGCTACGTGTATGAAGAGTGAGATCAGAATGAGATGCCTGGCGTCAAAGTCGCACTCGCAGGGAGAGGGACGTTGTATGCGGCTGAATGAGGTAAGCAGGAAAAGAGGCGCTGGCGCCTCTGATTGGTTAATTGCTATTAGCTTCCCGCACCCGGACCGAAAGTTTAACCGAAACTAGTTACCCCGTGACTGATTAACTAAGCAGGACCCCTCCCTCTTGGCGCTGGACAGATATCATTGTGCGGGCAACTACAGATCTGTAGGTTAACAGATATATTGGCATGGGTGTTTGCTGTCCACTTCTCAGCTTAGTGTCATGACTCTCCAGGGCTGCTTCAAGGAAAAATGGTTCGATTGGTTTCACACCAATTCCAAACTGCTCTCAGTCCCAAGGTTGAATAAAGGCTGGTTGCATGGAGTCTCAATTCGCCTTGACAGTTGGTTGGTAGTATAAGTTACTGTTCACCAGAGCCAACAGCCAACCTTGGGAAAAATGAAACAAAACACACATCTCCAGCTCAACCCTTTCTCCCTCCCCGTGCAGCAAACATGGACTAGGCAACTAAGCCTTGGGAAGCGTTGTTGAAGAGAACAGGCAACTGACTATGCGACGTGCTCAAGTGGGGGAAGCACGACTTCCAAGCGACAAACGCAAGGACCATTCATTAGACCAATTTTTAATTATGGGTAAGTGATCATTTTATTGATTTACTATATCATTTAGTGTTTTGATATCATTTTAAATTTCTTTCTGTTATATTATGACTCGCTTGAAACAATAAAAACACATAAAATATAAAATCAAGCAAGAATACCAATACAACGCTCATACGTGATCAGGTTTATATAAAATATGACTTCCTCCGTCTCCCCCCCAAGGTTCGATCTCAGTTCTTGAGAGTGGTGTATCTGAGGTATCTATAAAAATCGAAGAAGGCCCCATTAGCTTTCTGCAACTACATGAACAGTGTAGACGGAGGAATCAGAATCAAACTTACGGCTTAACAACTCTGACATCGCCAAACTTCTTGATGGCATCCTCAGTCTTCACAGTCGGGGGGATGATGACATCATCGCCCTTGTTCCAGTTGATGGGGGTGTTCACACCGTTCTTATCAGTGGTCTGCAGGGCATCGATGACTCGCAGGACCTCCGCGGCATTCCGGCCAGTGGAGGCTGGGTAGCTGAAGATCAGTCTGATTTTCTTGTTGGGGTCGATGATGAAGACGGAACGGATAGTCATGGCCATTCCTGTGGGTCATTACGTCAGCTAACTGTTGCTGATGTGCCTCCCACCGTTGCACGGCGGGAGATGTAGAAAATGAGATATCAAACTATGCTCACCTTTCTCGTCGACATTGGTGGTGTCCTGGTAGTCCAACATATCATACAAGTACGAGATTTTGCGGTCGGCATCGGCGATGATGGGGAACTGCAGGTTCGATCCGGTAACTTCGTCGATATCCTTGATCCAGTCATAGTGCGATTTGAGGGCGTTGGCGCTCTAAACAGCGTAAAAAGTGAGTTTCAGGTTAGCCAATGGTCCGCCCCTCTTTTTTTCTTTTTAATCTTTCTACACAGTTAGTAGAAGAGGGAAAGCCACTTACCAGTCCAATAAGTTTGACACCGCGAGCAGTGAACTCAGGCTCGAGCTTAGCGAAAGCTCCTAGCTCAGTGGTGCAGGTGGGAGTGAAATCATCCTATTTAATTGCCAATCAATCAGCAAACTTCTCAGTCCCCTTCGACGAAGTCCCCCTTCCCGCCTTTTCCTTCCATTGGACACGTACAGGGTGAGAGAAGAGGATGACGTATTTATCGCCAATGAATTCATGGAAGTCGATTTCGCCCTTTGTGGTGACGGCCTTGAAATTGGGTGCGGTTGACCCGAGTCGGAGACTGAGAAAACAAAAACGACGCCGTTAGACCTTATCAATATCACAGAAACGGACACGAAGCAAAACCAGCCAAAGGCGGCGAAGGCACAGAGGGGTAAACTTACGGAACAGCACGTTGTTCTTCAGCCATTGTGGATGTGAGTGAGATGAGGCTCTAAGATGATCAAAGGAGCGAGCGATTGGTGCGAGGCTTATTTCTTTGTAGGTAGAGCAGAGGAAGGTGGTTTTACAATGGGAATGAGAACTGAGGGATGACTTATAAAGAAGGAAGACTGAAGCGAAAAAAGATTACGAAAAAAAAAGAAGGTCTACCGGATGATATAACCAGCTTTCACTTGGTCCCCCGCCCGCACGCCTGCACGCCTGCCCAGGTACCGGTGTACCGCCATCCCAAGTCAACAAAGGAACACACAGTGGACCACTCTCACCCTACCCTACCCTCACACATTGCCCCTCCACCCCTCCATCCGCCACGGCTTTTCAATCACGCAATCCGCCACCGCCTTTGCCGGCAGAACACACTGATTGGCTCGTGTTCTCGGGCCTTTTCTCGGCACAGCCAAGCTCTGATTACATCAGCCATGTCAACCAATCCCGGGCCGTGTCTCCCTTTCGCCGGTTTTAGCCTTTGCCCTTGGCTGGATACGGACTAGCGCAACCCCATCTACATCCGGCTTGGCTACATATTTGAATCAATGTTACAATCGGACGATGATATCGCATCACTCAATCACTCACTGATCGGAAAGCAGCTGTTTTGACTGCCTCCGCCTCCGCCTCCGCCTCCACATCCCCATCGAGCGTATCGAGTGCTTGTAACTCGGCTCTCGAAAGCGAATAATCAATTATAGTCGTTTCAAGCCCACTTAGACCAAACCCCGTCGTCCCACCACCTCCTCCCAATCCTTCTGAGGCTGATGTCGATAATTCCATCGACATGTTACCGCCCTTCTTCGTAGGTTTGATGCAAATATTCCCAAGGTGAAGGTCGCGGTGCTACAAAGGATGTCAGTTATTATACGCAACTTCTCGCAATAAGCACCCTCATATTTACTACATCCATTTAGTGAATTTTTTTTTTTTTTTTTTTTTTTTTTTAAAAAAAAAGAACCATACCTCAAACGCCGCAAACTGCTCCGCACGCGCAAGGGCCAACGCAACCCCCCAAAAGATATCATAAACCTGAAAAGCCGACGACCACGCAAACTTCTCCAACTCATACCCTGCATTATCCATTTCCAAAACCGCCCACAGCTGCGTATCCGGGTACGACTTTGCCTTACTGGGGTCCGGGTTAAAACACTCGCTCGCGTTCGTCTGACTATACCGCGTCCATGCCTGCTGGTACGTATCCGGGAACCGTCCCTGGACCACATGCACCTCCCGAAACCTCGCAAAGCCCGGGATGGGATCGAGCAGCTTCAACAGCTGCACCTCCGACACGATTTCCTGGACGGTGGTGAATTTCTTCGAGCCGACGCCACGCTGTGCGCGGAGGGGGATGATTTTGAATACGCCATCCTTGTACGCTTCTAGCCGGGCCAGGCGTGACTTGGGCAGATTGCGCTTGGAAATCTCCCTGCTGAGCCGTAGCTGGTAGACTTCTCCGTAGGAACCCTCCGCGACCTTCTCGACGGTAAACATATCACCCGCCCGTCGAGCCCAGCTTGCGAAGCTCTGGACCCCGCGCGAGGATATGGGGGACGTTGCCTCTTTGAGGATGGGGCGTACGTAGTTGTTTAGTTTTAGGTCTTCGATCCAGCCGGACGACCGCCGTGGTCTTCGTTTGGATTTGACGGTTTCTGGGGGTCTGGGGCTGCTGGTATCTCGTCCATGTGTGACACCCTCTCGTTGGACGCCTTTGTAAGTGGGTATGCGGATCTCGACCATAGGTTGTTGTTCGCCCCTTTGAGCTTCATTCCCCCTCAGCGAATTTAGTTGTTCAGTAGTAGCAACATCCTCCTCATCCCTGTCCACATCAACCGTCCGCTCATCAACATCCAATTGAAGCGCAGATAAACCCGTTTCCAAAGCTGTAACCATATTCTCAACCTGAACTTCCTTTCCTTCATTTGTTACGGCGGGAGTATTATTATGCTCCCGCTCGAGAACGGCACGGGGTGCATCTGCCTTCCGCTTGCCATACACCCTTCGTGAGCGACTACTGGTAGCCGCAGTAGTTGCTGACTTTGCGTATGTGTGTGTATTCCGGGGTAATTTCTTAGTTGAAGATAGAGGGCTGGCGGAGGGCGAGAATAACGACATGTCGCATCGCATTGCAGGGTTGAAACGAGGTGAATGATCTGGGAAAAAAAAAGGAGAAGAAGAACGGTTCAAGTGAACAGTAAAAATAATAATAAGCAAATGTCTATATATACAATAATATACAGGGTTGAAGGTTATTATTACTCCGATATGCGCCTGGCAGCAAGCACACTCCCGGCGATCTGAGGGCGAGGAGACAGAGCCGCAACAGATGTTTACATATTTCCCTAAACGGCTAAAAGCGCCGTTGCTGGGACAATGCATCATGTGATTTAGAAGAACTGCCGAGGTGTTTCCTGATACGGAAGGTGATGGATGTGATATCAGTTATAATAGATTTTTTTTAAAAATCTTTTTCGATCGATTGCCCAATTTTACTCCAGTTTATAGTTGACAAGGAGGGTGAACTTGTTGTATTATTGAAATGGCTGTTACCTGATTTATCCGTTGATCCGCAAGACCCCCAGTTAACAACGATGATGTCATTATGATATTGAGGAGCACATATAGAGAGTAGAGATTGGGCATATACTATGTAGGTTTGGCCCATACGCAGATATGAGGAAAGAAGAAAAAAAAAAGGTGATTCACCTCCTTCTCCTTTCCGTTCCACGGCTACTGGTGTATGTTGATGGCTGTTTGTGAAAGAGGCGAGGGGAAAGTCGAGAGTCGTAGTTGGATAAGGGAGCGGTTTTTTCAGAGAGAAAGGAAGGGGGCTTGGTATAGCTTGCATATCCCCATACATGTCACTACACTCGAGGATACGAAATAGGAGACGCGATGGTTTACAGTCGCTCTGAAGGGAAGTAGGAGTACTCGACTGAGCTGGCTAATTGAACTTGTTTACCACGAGTGTTGTTCCTGCGGGGGGCCGGCAATGGGTTGCAGATAGATACCTCAATCATCCTTGCGCCGGTGATAATTGCAAATTAAGGATTATTTGATTTTCCAGATGAAATAAACAGACAGATGCTGTGTCTAGGAAAGTGTCTAGGAAAGTGCATAGCTTTGTTTCATCTCATGTTCTTTTTCCATTGTCCTTTTTGTGTGGAGAACAATCTATATCCAACTTAAATCTGAATGATTTTCCGCATCAACTTGTTGCCGCAAGATTCTCTATAACCAACCAGTCTCCCTCCGCACTTTTGGGGAGTCAACAGAACTCAATAAAAGTAATAATGAACATGCTATATAGACAGCCCAGCCTTGAGAAAAAGGGGGGAATTATTTGTTGCAATGATCTTAATTAAAAAAAAACACTTAACAGGACTCTGATATGGGTAAAACGCGACAAGGATGGTATGAGATGATAATGATGTCGCCTTGTTTTTTTTTTTTTTTTCGCGGAGACAGAAAGAGAGCGACATTTATGATTTAAATTCTCAGCGAAGACAGAGCCATTATTCCAAACATTGAGAGTGCATATATAAATATATATAAACAGAATGTGTTCCTCCTAACTATATACCCAAGTTGAATACGCTGTAAAGTATGATGATGATCCGGTGTTCCATCCTGGTCGCTTGGCTATCCTCGGCCCACCAATGAACTCTGCGATATCCGGGGGCGATGATTTCTTTTTTTCTTCTTTTCCTTTTTTTTTTATTTCATATTTCCTTGATTTAGAATAACTAAATATTATTTAACTATGATGATTTGATTGACTAACTACTGAACTAACCCTTCCTCGTGAAGATATTATAATATTATTCTTCTTTATTCCCCCTCGATCCGAGGCCACATGCAAAGTCACTCAGCCTGACTCTTCCTTTTTTCTTCTTCTTTTCTTTTCTTCTTCTCTTTATTTATTTTCTGCCTTGAGCATCGTCATCTGGTGTGTATTTATCACCAGCTCCAGCACGCGACACCAATCCTTTTTTATTTTTATTTTTTTTCCTTGTTATTTCTTCTTCCCGGTCTCCCGTCCCCATCCTCGTTTTTTTGCGCCAAACCCCGTCGGATTTTTCTCCCTTTTCTCCGACGCGTCGAAGACCTCCTCACTCCCCGCCTCATAAATCTGCTTCATCTTGTATCTTCTTCAACTTCTTCTCATCTCTCGATACCATCCGCCCATCCCCATGTCGGATGCATCGTCGGCATGGCGTTCAACTTCAACTGGTCGCCGCTCATGGCAGACGCCGGTTTCTACACCCGCGCCCAGGAGCTGCTGACTGCCGCCCTGAACAAATCCCCTAAACCGCCCATTATCGTCGATGATATCGTCGTCACCGAGCTGAATCTGGGCTCCAATCCGCCCGAGCTGGAAATCCTCGAAATCGGTGATCTGGCGGAGGATCGGTTCCGCGGCATCTTCAAGATGTCCTATGCTGGAGATGCGTTCTTGACCCTCAAGACCTGTGTCCAGGCAAACCCCTTGAATACATATCTCCTTACTCGACACCCCTTTACCTCTCCGCAACCTCTTGCTGCTGCGTAAGTCACGGATTATCTTCCGTTCTACTACTATATATAGTTTTTTGTTGTTTATGTTGCTGTTGCTGGCGGGTGAAAACTGAGAAACATCAAATTTGCTGACAATTTTTTTTTTGTTTTTCCCCTTTGTCCTTGCTGAAGAACTGGTTTAACTATCCCCCTCCAAATCACCCTCTCCGACATAAAACTCTCCGGCTTCGTTATCCTCGTCTTCTCAAAGCAAAAGGGCATTACCGTTGTCTTTCGAAACGATCCCCTCGAATCGCTAAAAGTCTCGTCGACTTTCGATTCGATCCCGTTTGTCCGCGATTACCTACAGAAGGAAATCGAGGGCCAGCTGCGAATACTCTTCATGGACGAGTTGCCCGCAATCATACACAGGCTTTCTTTGCGGCTCTGGGGCACTGAATACAGCGAACTGGAGACCACCTCAGCCCAAGTCACGAATCCATCCCTTGATGGGCCGGGTCTGGATCCCCTGTTGAACCCCCCGCAAGACCCCGTCGACGCATCGGGGAACGTTTTGTCGACTGCGGAAATCGCATCCCTATCCCTCGACTCCGGCGTCGAGATGCATTCCCTTTTCTCCCGCAAGAATGTGCTCCGCCTAGCCGCGCTGACGGATTCCCAACGCACACTGTCCCTGTTCACGCCGTCCATCCGAGAAGTCGTGTTTAGAGCGTGGACCGGTTCAATGGAGCAGGCTGATGGACCCAGCGGCCTCGTCTCCCCCATGAGCCCCCCGCTCTCCAGAACCCATTCACACATCGCAACATCTTCACTCTCACTCCAAGACGCCGCAAGCTTGGCGTCTTCGTCGCACAGTCGACCAACCCTCCTCTCCCCCGGGTTTAGCGGATACGGACTCAGCATGGGTGCGGGTCGGCATTCCAAAGCCCACGCGAGGAAACGAAAGAAGCGGGTCGTCGATCTTCGACGACGGCCCAAGAATGCGGATGATATGGAGAGCGTCAGTGGTGAAAGCGCGTACACGGAGACTACCACCACTACCAGTGCAGCCTCTGTATTCTCCGGCTCAACCATCCCAGAAGAGAATAACGATGACCCCGTCACCCCTCCAGTTTCACCACCGCGTACGGTCAGGCGACCAACTCTAAGCGACCGCATCGCCGCCCGTGACCACGCCGAGAGAAACACGCGGAGAAGCATACCCGTTGAATTCGGACATGATTTCCCTGCCGTCCGCACCTCCCCAGCTGTAGCCAACGATATGGCCAGGATAATAGCATCAGCTTCAACCCCCCCGCACCAACACCAACAACTACAACCTACGGACTCGAAGCCATTACCACTACCTCAAGAAACAGCACCTATCCGAACACTCCGCCCTTCTCCATCTTCTACTCCACCATACCCAACCGAAAAACCCAACGCCTCAAACTACACATCTTCCTCATCTCCTTCTGCACGCTTTCCACAACAGCAGCAGCAGCAACAACAACAACAACAACAACACCCCCGCCCATCTTCATCCTTCATCATGGAAGCAGCCCAGAACGGCGGCATCCTGGAACAGGCATGGATGATGAAGATGGCCAGCGAAATCGCGCGTAGGATCCAGGATGAGAAGATGGCCAGCGAGGATCCTACGAACCGCAGCAGCGGTAGCGGTATTGGCAATAGCGGTGGTGGAGGTGGGTTTTGGGAACGCCCGTCGATGCGCTCGCATACGCCGCCGCCTGCTTATCGGCATTGAGATTGAGGGTGACCATCCTCAGGACTTGCTTGGTGTTGGTTATATTATTATAATTATTAACAATTCCTTTCCTTTGTTGTATTGTTGATTTTTTTTTATATGTATTCCGGGGATTCTTCTCTTTCAGCTCTTGCTTTTTCTTTTTTTTCCTTTTTTTTTTTAATCCCCCCTTCCCGGGATGTGGCATGCATGGCGTTCCCGGCAGAGAGCATCGCATGTTTTGCCCCCTTACACATTTACAGACATTCTGCACATCTACTCCTCACACCAGTGCAGATGAAAAATCCCGGATCCCCAGGGAACCCCTTTTGCCTTCATGATTGCTATGATATTATTTTTCGCTGCTGTATATTCGTTTTTCTCCCGCCTTCTCTCCCACAAAACCTCCTCTTTTTGAGCATCACCGTTTTTTTCTGGGAAGCATCGTTCCGTTTGTATTATATTGGCGCGTGGGCGAACTTTAGGACCCCTTGGATACCCCCTTTTCTAATGGTCTTTTTTTTCTTTTTTTTTTTTTTCCTTTTGGTTTTCGACATATATTTGATGGGATTTGTTTTTCTTTTCTTCTACGGCTGGCGGTGGCAGGGAAACACAAAAAGCACAAAAAGGGAAAAAAGGGCAAAAAGAATTACTGCGGCTGGCTGGTATACTGGTATTTTGATCGTTTCTATTTTTTTTATTTTTTCGCGCAGGAAAGGCACTGTACTACATCCTCTCAACTCTGTCCTTTGTATAAATGGGGTTTTGGTTTTTATGTGAATCGATTGATACTAATTTGTATAATTAGTTATATATTTTGTATTTGTTTATTGATTGCCTAGATTGGTTCCAAACTTTTTATTTTAGTTTTTTGATGTATGGTGGTGTGCAGTGTTTTTGAAAGAAATCAGTATGTCGGTAGCAATACTATGGAGTTATATTATACTTATACAAGCCTACACCCCTTTTAATTCCCTCGCAAAACCCCTCCCCCGACTCCTGGAGATACTCTGTTCTGTAAAACTAAATCCGGACCTAGCGTTGCACCCAGTCGGCGCACTAAACGAAGCCGAGCTGGCAGCTCCCCTTAGGCCCTGGTTTGTTAGTTGAAATTTGCCTCGAAGCCTCAACCACATTCGTCTCGTGGCCTCACCAACATCAACCACCAGTTCAGTTTCTCCTCCCCCCCCCCCCACGGCACGGCAAACTCTGAGGTCGCCAATCGAAGTCGCAACGACAACAATGTCTGGCCTACTTCAGAACCTGTTTAAGGGCGATGCCAACCCTCCATCGTCAGCTCCCTCCAGCGGCGATGACGCAGGTATGCGGCCAATCCCAAATTCCCGCATCTTCTTCCTCCTTCCCCTTTCCCTTTCCCTTTCCCCACACAAACTACCCCAATTGCTCCAACAAAAAAAAAAAAAAGGCTAAACAATATTCCCCCTCTAAACCATCCAGACTTCGCCGACTTCGCCGCAGGAATCCCTGAACCTCCTCCACCACCTGTCCTTACACCAGCTTCCGCCTCCACACCCGGCGCCGCAGGGACCCCCCTAACAGCGACCCGGGGAGCCATTCCCGCCGGCGGCAACGCCCGGCCATACACAGCATGGTACCGCGTCTGGGAGCGCCACTCGCGGCAGGACTTTGTGCAAGAAGCCTTCGTGATCCCGTTCATCGCGGTCCTGCTCCTGCTGCACGTCTGGGGCATGGGCAAGAACCGGCGCAGAGCCAAGAAATGGGCGCAAGTACACCTGCCCATCCTGCAGAACGAGTTTGCCGTCGTCGGCTATGGCGGCGTGGCTGCGCGCCGGGCGCCGTCGGCCGATGACGTGCAGGCGGAAGGGCTGGCGAAGGCGACGGCAGCAGCAGCAGCCGCCGCGTCTGCGGGCGACGACGATCTTGCGGTGCCCGAGTCGATGATGAAGGAGATGACGGGCACGGAGTTCGCGACGTATGCCACCGGCCGGCAGAATGTGGCGTTTATGGATGTCTCGATTAAATTGTTCCGGTGGTATAACCCGATGTACATGCTTGGTGATTTTGCGGTGAGCATGTTTTTGGACTCGTGGCCTGTGCCGGTCGAGCGGGTGGAGTGCACGGCGTACTCGTTTGATGGGAAGGAGAAGGATCTTGTTCCCGCGCCGTCGGCGGTGGAGAAGGGGCTCATCGAGCAGCGGACGAAGGGGGCCGCGAATAGCTCGAGTTACGATGGGTTTGTGTTTGCGGTTGTGCATAAGAACTGTATGCGCAAGCTGCGTGAGGATCGATATGATATCTCCCTGACGTTTACGAGGGATAATCCGAAATTACCTCAGTGGGCGACCGTCATGAGTGAGAGTGCGGAGATTACGGAGACGATGCTTACGGCAGAGCTTATCAAGGCGGTGGAAGATGCCGGGGAGGATTTTGAGTATTTGATCATTACAGACCAGCCGCTAGATAAGCCTACGAAGTAAGATTTTACATATATCTATACATAATACCTGAACAGTCTACCCCCCCCCTTCTTCCGCAATTTCCTAACAAAAACAACCCCCAAAACAGAATCGACGAAACCACACCCGGCAAACGCATAAACCTCTCCCTCCGCCTCCCCAAGTCCGGCTCCTACACCACCACCATGCCCATCTTCACCTACTTCCTCCGCCTAACCGACCGCGTCGTCTCCGCCGCCCACTTCCGCGCCGAAGTCGTGCGCAAACTGCGCAACACGCGCGAAGAGGAGACGCGCAAGCTGCGCCGCGCGCACGAGGACGAGAAGAACGAGGAACGCAAGGTGCAGGCGGAGAAGGTGAAGAAGGAGGAGCGGGATCGGTTGTTGAGGGGGATGTCGGCGGAGGAGCAGAGGAAGTTTTTGGAGAAGGAGAAGGAAAGGGAGACGAAGAGGGGGATGAAGAAGGGGACGAGGAGAGGGTAGATGGTTTCTTTTCGTTCTCGTGTGTGTGTGTGTGTGTGTGTGTGTGTGTGTGTGTATGTTTGTAGTGGTAAGGGAGTTGGTGGGGAAGGAGGCGACAGTGCAAGGTGAGGGGTTTGTTTTCGTATATGTTTGTTTTTTTCCCCGTGTGGGTGGTTTGATGCAAGGTGGTTTGAACGCGATATTTCTGTGTGGATCAGGTCAAGCCAAGTTCTTCCTCTACATTTCTTTTCTTGTATAAAAAGCAACATGAAACGGTCCGCGGTGGGAAGATCGGTGGTTTATAGGAAGAGGATAATAATGCTCCTATTCGTTCGCGCTTTTGGGCCTATTTCGCCCGATGGTGCTTGTGCTTTTGCTTGTGCTTTTGTTAAGAAAGGGCTTGTCTTACTACATAGCTACCTACATCTACTAGGTATTTTACTTTTTATTTCGAGGGTCGGTTTATAACATCTGTTCCCGTAGTGTTTCCCTGAACTCGGGTATCTGTGTTACTTTTGAGCGCAGGAGGCCTCTTTCGAATATTATATCTCACGAGCTTGTCATGCTTTCGACGGATGTCCTTCATAGACTTCTAATTCTATAGAGTCCAGTGAACAGGAGCGTACATACAACCTATGCAGAACCAGCCATGTCAATTATGACATGCTATTGTGCCATGCATGACGCACTATCATAGGAATACCACCAACGCATATGGAGATGGAGGGCGGGGTACGGATTTAGGAATGGGCGAATTGGCGGGTAGGCACCTGGAAACCACCGACACGTTCATATACTCTTCCATCTCGCTCTCTCGGACTTTTGAAATTATAGATTGGAAAACTATCTACGGGCAACTGGTGGAAGGAAACAATGGAAAGCGATTAAACAGAGAATGCATATTATATCAGCTATGACAACGCCTTGGAACACATATGTTTTGTTGTGAGAGGACTTTTTTTTTGTTTCCTTTTCCATATTTCTATATATACACGTTTGCATATCACACACATAACACACTCTCTATCCTCTCGCCGCAGCAATTCCAGCTAAGATGTAACTTTTTCATAATCAAAAAGATTGAGTTTTTGGCTGTGAGGGAAGGACAACCCTCTCACAGATCAAGGTAGATTGCGCATGGTTGGAATTTCAGCGAGCTATCTCCTCACCAGCTCCTTTTGGTACATTTAATACCAGGTTTTGTGACCCTGTTATTCGATATAGTAAGCATCATACCCCCTACTATTTTTTGTGATATTTGGACAAAGCGGGATTTTATAGGAAGACAATAGAACTCACAAGAACTGTTCGGCACATGGCGTAAAAAGACGCTGTTGTAGACGCAAACAATCGAATTGGTTAGCTAATTTGGCTGGGCTCGTTTGATAGGGACCTAGAGCCAGAAATTGGGAGAGAACATACCACCGAAGGTACCGAAAAGGGAGACGTAGAATGGGTAGAGAAGGTATGGGCTGCGGTGGGACTGTAAATTTGAGTAATAGTTAGACATCAGGTTGTTTCATATTCGGCTTTTGTTAAGTCTTTGTTGCGCAATTGTATCAGGAATCGGGGAAGCGGATTTAACGCACCTTGTTCCAGATGCGCTTGCCGTCATGTTTCTGGAAGAGGCGTTGGTAGTAGGGGACACGGTTCTCTCGGAAGATAAATCTAAATAGACACAATTGTGTATGTTAGCATATATCCTCAAATATTTGCACAAGTTCATTGTTCAATTGGCATCCGAATTGGTGCTGGGATGTGATTCAGGAATTGGGCGATGGGGCCAGACCGCGATGGACGATTCAACAGGAAAACTTACCCGGCCATTCTGGGGAAGGTTCGGGACACCATTGCTGCGAAGTTTGTGAGAGCTAAACTGGGGAGCAGAGCGAGGAACTCGAGGTTAATGGGGTGAAGTTGTTGTTTGATGTTGACGACGAGGTTCCGCTTCCTTGCCGAAGTTGTCTGAAGTCGGACCATCTCGGGTCACGTGGACAGTAAATAGACTAGCTTTTTTGGGGCAGTGCTTGGCATCATTTTTGGCAGTGCTTGCTACGAGACATCGCTATTTTTGCTTTGGCTGATTGTCCCATCTAATAGCACACTCCAGCCAGCAAGCAAACAAAAAGACCCTGCTACCTCGACGTTATCCTTTCACTCTTGCAGCTTTTGAGGTGCTATTGGGCGTGCGTAGCCGACCATTGCTACTACGCCCTTTCTATTAAGGCCCCCAAATGCAACTGGCTGTCCGGAAGCAGCTGGGAACACGGTCTACACTCTCCCTACTCAGCTCTTTGCTTGCTGCTTCAACTACGCTAGACCAACTGCATTTGAATGAAAGATGCTTACGATGCGCAATACATAGCTCCAGAGCCTACGGGAACAAACCTTATGCGACAAATCTACCAAGGGATGGCAAAATCGCAGCCCTTAACGGAACACAGCGACGAAGTCAACATGCAAAGCTGTACGGCCGCAGTCGTCCCACCACAGCTCACGCAAAACGATACGGCCATTCCCTTGGTTTCCAGCGGTACGTCAATATAGAGGCGGCTGCCAAGAAAGCCACACCGAGAGCCTCAGAGAAAGAGAGAACACCCCCCGCGACCTCCCGGCTCTCGAATTATTTGCACGACTCAGATACCTTTCGGTCCGGAGATTGGCTGTTGGATCCCGAAAGGGTCAAGTTTGAATCGGACGTTGGCCACTCTAGAGATATTGGAACCAAATTGGTTGACGGTCCCCCCTTTGCCAATGATTTTATGCTCTGGAAGCACCTGCTCCTTTATCGCAAACGACACTATGGAGACGATGGCGTGGTAGATATCTGGAAGGGGTTAAGGGAAAGAGGACAACCAATCGACTTACCTGTGGAAGGAGAATATGCTGCGCTCTTCTGGAGAAACTTTATCATGGTTGGCTGGAAACGGGATGATTTTTTGACCGAAGTACATGCCTATGCCTGTGGACTTTATGAGCGATCTGGGAAGGCTTGGGATAGAGAGAAATTTTACAAGTCTGTTGTGGTCGGGTTATTCAAAGCGGGCCAATTTTCTAGAGGAGTCCAATGGCACGAGAAATTAAAAGATACTCACTTGTCAAGCCCGAATGCTATGCTATTGCTGCTGTTTGAGCCTGCGGCTTCAATCGATGGTGGTTTAAGAGCATTAAGGAAGGTATGCAGAACAGTCGATAATCACCAGATATACTGCCATACTGTTCCATTTCTCGCGAAAGCTGGAAGGCTAGCCGATGCTTTTGCAATGCATGATTTCCTCCTGCAACGGAACGACTTTCCCCGATCAGTGCAAGACATCTCGCCTTTAATACGACATCTACGATACTTTGGCTCGAAGACAGAAACAGAATTTTTCCTGGCCAATTTGAAGTTGAAAGGCCTATTCCGAAACGAAATATCACTGTTAACGCTCAGCCCCACGAGCGGGAATCAAACGAGTATATATGTTCCTCCGGAAGTTAAAGAAAAAGATGCAAACGCTGTCAACGATAAGCTTGGTGCCCGCTTGTTCGCTACGAAGACGTTTACGTTTGATCTTATCCTTGCCGGCGTTAAGGCGTTTGGCGCTACCGCTATCAAGCCGCAAACCCTGAGGCAGATGGCTTTGAAGGCTGGAGACGCGAAAACGCTATGTGAACAGATCGATGTTTTGAAGAAAGAAAGGATTTCAATTGGAAACTCGGCGTTTTCAAGGGTTGTCCAGAAGCTAGCCTCAGAAGGAAATGATTCTACATTGAATGAACTTTTGCAGAGCGACCTGCATCCGGAAGTTCTGGAGAACCTGGAAACCGCAGAGGGACTCTTTAATTCATATTCTGTCGCTGATGAGCGGGGACGGGCACGTATGCTCTTCAAAGTCTTGTCCATCTTGTCTACCGAGGATCCTCATCACTATAACATCCTCCTTCGTAATGCAGCACACATGAGGGACTGGCAAAAAATACCCCGTATCCTGGACCAAATGAGGCAACACGACATTCAGCCGTCAGATTATTCTCTAGATGTGATGATCAAGAAAATACTACCCCAACGAAGGCCGGGAACGCGGGAGCCTCGCAATCCGGAGAACTTTCGTGCAATCACTTTTTTGATCAGCATATTACAAAATATGGTGAGCACCGGGATGGAGGTTCCAGCAGGTTGTTGGACGGAAGTGTTGAAACGACTAGGCATGAGCGCGGACTGGCAAGAGTTGAGGAAACTGTGCCTCTGGCTGGCACATTTTTACTCGCCAATCAATCCCAAGTGCTCTCTGTCAACGTCAAAAATTGACGCTACTTCGACCGATCGCCTTACCTCCAATTCGGACCATGAGAAGTTCCTACCAGCTATACATCCGAAGTCTCCCTTGCGCCAGCTCTTTTCAGTGCACTTACAATATGCCATAATCGCGTGGGGTTTTAACCTTCCGCCCAGCACCAGGGAAATATATTACAATCCGTTCAGCAACGAGCGCGAGAAAATCATACCCTGGTTACGAGGGCACGTCCTCTTGCGAGAGCTGAAACTAAAGGGGGTGGTCGTGCAAATGAACACGGTTCGCAAGGTAACTCGACATCGACTCGCTGTGTTATTTGGGGAGTACCGAGTTTCCAGCCGCCCGAAAAACCGCATGTTGCGTTATACGAATCCATGGACCCTTGAAGAGATATTGCAGGATATAAATAGTGTGTGGGAATGTTCGGTGTTTGGGAAGTTGACGGGAAAGGATATGTATGACCTCGTTAACCCCAAAACTCGCACCCCATACCAAGAAGGTGAGGAAGCCAGGCGGCCAGGGAAATGGGATCATCCGCGTGTATCGAGGCAAAAGACATATAGAGAAGAAAGACTGAAGGTGGGGAAACAGCTTCACAATGATTATGATGACTTCTAGGGCTGTTATTGCCTCAAGTTTTGACATAGTTGGTCGTTTGGATCACCCAATAAATGTATTTATTGGAGTTCGCTTGTTGGTGACATAATGTCAATTGGGCTGTTAATGCTTAGGTTTCAAAATGAAGTATTTGAGTTTGACAGCGATGGTGACGGTATAATGAATGTTCCTCTCTCTTTTCCGCTGTAATTTATCCATATTATATCCAGATTTAGTGCTGTATATACAGAGCAGCAGCCCATTTAGCCCATTGGAAAGTAAATCATTTCATTTTTTTTCGCCATCAATCACTGCTTGTTCAAGTGGAGCAATAACAAGTTCCTTGCAAGTAGCTCACTCTAAAAGAGAATATCAAATAGACAAGAGATAACCCATTGCTCATAATATCTATATAGAGTAGTATTCCCCATGAAACCCAATGTTCTCATGAGTTCAATGGACTTTATTCGGTTTCACACCCGTAATTAAAATGCTAGCTAACTAACTATGTATATCTGAATTTCAGATAAGAGGCTAGAGATTATTCTGTGTCCACAGACTGAGCTCTTGAATGCAAATTCTACATTAATGCAACTGGCTATTTTATATGTATATCTGGCTACTCTTGGCTGGGTAAAAATGGGCTACTTCTAGGTGTAAATATCGATCCATAACAGCATGTTGAGACTCAATGCCAGGCTTGTTGCTGAAGGGAGTGAACGGTTGGCTTACTCTGGCTCGTTCAACAACCCACATTCCAAGGTACTCAATGGTGTCACTAAAGTAACAGAATAATGAGTAAAAGGTAATAATCATAGAGAAACTCAGTATATATCTCTTTCGTATTAGCGCCTCTTAAAGGGATTACAGTGCAAGAAGTTGGGAGGTCTCTGCTTTTCGGCGTCACAATAAGCTTTTTTAAAGTTGAGTGGGACCCGAGCTGCAAGATAATTTCGGCGATCACTGCTTAAAATAGGTCAATAACTGACCCAAAATGGCGCTGTCAAGTTATGACGAACTTGAGTGATGATTGACCGCAAAATCGTGCTGACCGTGCCTGAATATCAGATATGAAGATAACGGTTCGAAGAATCTTCCAAGCGTGAGCTGATGTCAAAGCCCTTATTGGCCGGGTCGCCCAATGCAGCTGATTCAGCTGGCTTGTCGACATATCAGGGAGGAGACGAGTATCATGATATCAGATCTCTTAAAACTTAACATCTCTTACGGCTAACAGTGATTATAGCATGGCTCTTCTAATCTAAGTATCCGCAACTTCTTACATCATAATGGCAAATGGCGAGCAATCTGGATATCTTTATTCAGGCAAGCCTGTAAATAGACTGCACAGTGCTGACAGCTCAGTTGCACTTCAAAGATGTATTTTCCAATTCGGTTATTGTCTTTGCCATTCGGGATGACAACACTAATCACTATGACTTCATGAGCTCAAGATCGACCTTTCCCTTGAGGTTAAACATTGCCTTTCAAGATACAATGACTTCTCAAATTGGTATACATCAATTGATCAACGCCAATGGACTTCAGGTTGCTCTGCTCAAGATGAATACTTCGTTGAATACCATAGCTCTCAGCCATCGTTATTCTTAGAACAATATCAAGAATGGTGGCACTTTTACTTCAAAGGAGCGGCATTTTCATTGTTATTTTCAGGCGCTGTTTGTCGTTCATTCCGTCATTTATAAAATAGATGATAACTATATGTTGAACAGGAAAATGATACAGTAGGATTGTCAGCACAGGAGATTCCAGCGCCGCATGACAGGAATTATGTGGATTCTGAATGTCATCAGATTTGCCCACAGTCCCTGCGCAAAGGTCCGGGTTCTAGTTGAATGTGGTTAGAGAAAAGGTGAGCATGGTTAGAAGAAAAATCAAAATTTCTAGCCATGTCAACCTAGTTATCCTATCTAAGATACATACAAACTAGAGTCAAAATACTCAACACGCACACATACACACACTTATTTGAAGATAAGCATTATAGAGTGGTTACTCTCTAGAATGATTAACTGAAAAATATTTCTATTTTTCAAATATAATATATAGTCAGTATCATGTTGCATGAAGAAATCTGTCTATCAGTGCATCTGTATTTAGAATGAATTGACATGAGGCTCTTGATTATAGCCATGATCAGGTTCCAGGTTGATTTCTAATCAGGTTCAACTTTTTTCTAATCATATTTAACTAAAATGCTCATATAGCTTTATGAGAGCTGTTAAATAATGCTAAGAGAGAAATATGTCTAATGTAATTCAATCACTGAACACTTGTTCCCACTGAACATTCGCCTGTAAGATCTATATAACCTGATTCTTCAATAATGCAAGAAGATATTTATATTATACATTCAGATATTGATAGTATAGATGAAATAGATCACACAACTTCTATAGTTAATTTGTAAAACTGTTGCTGAGCTTAATAATTCATTTTAGAATGAAAGTTGATGTTAGAATTTATAGTGGAATTACTGAAGAATGCAGTGATAT
Organism: Blastomyces emzantsi; assembly: GCA_003206725.1. Lineage (NCBI taxonomy): Eukaryota > Fungi > Ascomycota > Eurotiomycetes > Onygenales > Ajellomycetaceae > Blastomyces > Blastomyces emzantsi. Next base: position 22,830 of record QGQJ01000816.1, read on the forward strand.
TAACACAAAATTATGCTACTGAAGCATTCAGTGGGGACAAGTGTTCAGTGATGAATCACATTAGACATATTTCTCTCTTGACATTATTTAACAGCTCTCATAAAGCTATACAAGCATTTTAGTTAAATATGATTAGAAAAAGGTTGAGCCTGATTAGAAATCAACCTGGAACCTGATCATGGCTAATTAATCAAGAGCCCCATGTCAGAACTTAGCTTCGGCTGCCCTCGGTGAACCCTGCCAGGATTACCCTGCTTCTTCCCGCTGCTATCGCTTGTCAGCCCTCCCATGCATGCGTTCAAGGCGACCTCCCTACGCCCCGCCAGGTATGGTTGGTGTGGGAGGGAAATCCCCCCGGGATATCCTCTAGTTATGGAGGGAATCACCACTTAAAGCCGCATCATCATCCCTTTTGAAAACGTTTCAGCGTCCAAGTATTTGGCCAAATACTTGTTCCCTTTGCCTTGTCGACAAGCTCACAACCTTAACACTGCCGTTTGAAGACAAACCACCTCGATGGACTCGCAGAACCCCCGCAGCTGTATCGCCCTTGAGCCGTTTGGTCGGCACCGAGCCGCACGCGAGGACTCTGGGGTAGGTTCACGCACAATCCCTGACGATGGATCTAGCAGCAAATTCTCTCTAGACGGAGTTACAATCAGGCTTGACCACAATGAGCAATCACGGACGAACATGAGGCTTCGTCGTCGACCAACTGTTCTCTACCTCGTGGCCTTCTACGTTGCCGTATCGGTGTATTCCTGGGTCGTGATTTGCATGCTGTCCCATCAACAGGTCAATACGAAACTGGGAATTATAGGCACACGGCTTTACAAAGCTGCGAAGTTCTTAAGCGGAGCTGCAGGAGTTGTTGCCCTTCCTGTCGCGACGGCAGTATGCGCGCGAGCTGTGGTTCCCTATGTCCAGACAGAGCGGAATGGTTTGACCCTCCGGCAAACTATGCTTCTTGCAGACCGTTCGTGGACGAGCCCGCAAAAGTGGGCTGGAGAATCACTGCCGAAAAGGCGGAACTTTTTCCTCTGGTTGGCATTCTGGATTCACCTAATCGGTTTGTGTTTCCGAATCAACATATCCTATTCTAAGCTAGATCATGCTTACCCTCCAAAGGATTTGCTGTCTTTCCGCTCCAACAGATACTCATTGGTGAGATAGTTGTGAAGCATCACGGGAATATTGAACGTGTAAGTTCAATGAGTGACTTTTCAAGCTTATTAAAACAATATGGGTCCACTAGAGGCAATATTTTGGTGCAAAACTTGCGGTATGCCATCGGGTCTGTATTTCTCGACGATGTCGACCCCCATATCTGGATCAACACTACGGACTGCACCGATAACGCGAACCAGCCAGCGCTTCGTTGTAGAAACAAACGGCTATATCCTCACATAGCTGGTCAAAGTTTAGGTGAATTAGACACAGGGAAATCGTTTATATCTCCTGCATTTACAACGTTCAACACGGGCCTACTGCGACAATTCGCTCTCCGACTCAACTCAACGGTTTCATATGATATTGTTCCCATGGATGACTTCCCCGCTGACTGTACAAATCTCCCCGGTTCATTCTATGCGGCATACTCTGGGATGATAAACGGAAATCCGCATTACAGCGTCGAGGCGTGCATGCCAGCAAACCAAACTTACTCGCCATGGAAAAATCAATTCCGAACTCCGCAGACCATATCGGAAGCCCTCTATCTCAAAATTTTCATTAGTGGCGAATATAGCATCGATTTCCCTGGGTTTTCCGGCGGACCAACTGTTTTCAAGGTGGAAGCCGAGAGTACCTCAGGGTATTTTGAATTACCAAATTATTTTAATAATAACACTGCTGGTGACCTTTTGCCACGAGATCCGGACGAGTTTTGCGATGAGCATTGCACTGATCAGGGGGATATGCCGGTAATAATTACGTGAGTCACCAAAACCAATCCAACTCAACTGTTGCTGGACTCCGTTTCGATATATGGAATCTGCTAACAGAATCATTAGTAATAATCGTGATATGCGGAGTGCAAGTCTGAAATCAAAACGCTGGTATACTGAGTTTACTACCACCCCTGACCCTGACCCTGATAGTCGAGAAGTCGCGTTTAAGGTCGATATGAAATACGAAAATTCCGAAGATTTCGACCACAGAGTCAATCTAGGTCCCCTCTACACGGTTGCCGAGGCCCTCTTTGGAAACAGTTCCTTCATCGCCGCTCGCTCACACTCGCCCTTGGCATATATTGGCACCGATCGCTACGGTCCATGCAGAGACCTAGCTCCCCTTGTCAGCCTGATGACAGAACGTCCTGGGAGTAGTCACCCCGATATACGTGAGGCTCGATTGGATTGCCTCAGACGTCCACATAGCGCGCAGGTAACGTGGCAAGTCGCGAACTGGCTGGGCCTGTTTTGGGCAAATGACTCGAGCTTAGCTCGCCTTGACCTCGATGAACCGGAGAATTTTCAGATGAGACGCACACTCACTGCCGCCGTTTACCTGGCCCATAAGGGTTGGCTGCTCAGTGGCGACCGCAGCGACAGAAACTTTGAAATTCAGTCCGACATGGGTAACGACGCGCCAATGCCTGTGATCAGCGGCGTGGGTGTCATTGCCATTTCTGTGTTGCTAGGCATATTCCTGCTGAGCTTCATCGCGGTGGAGGGATATACTTACTCAGTTCCGACATTTACCAGTACTTTAGATTCGTTCGTGATGCTCCGGTTGGGTGCCCAGCTGACCACAGATGATAGTACGGGCCCATTACCGGCTCTTTTAGCAAATTCTTCGGGAGTAACCGCCTTAGATCGGAAGCATGGATGGTTTGGGGATGGAAAACCAAACGAAGATGTTGGCCGGGTAGAGTTAGGGGCCGATGCGAGATTGAGAAAGGGCAGAGAGTATCTAGCTAGCTAAGTATCTGGGCTGAGAGGGCGTTTTCCTTTTCCTGAGGTTTTCCTTTGCCGTGAAAGCTATTGTCACGATAACTACGTATTCAAGCGAGTGTATTTCCTTTTGTTCTGATGTACCAGTCTGATTTTGATATTTGATTTAGTTTTTAATATATTCCCACTATATCCATTACTGTCGGTTATTCTAGAATATTATATACTGGGACTCGTTACCCTGGATAGCGCAAATTGTTGATTATGGTTGGGCACGTATAAATTTTATCAGACAGGAGTACGATGGTATATAGGCGATTTTTTTTTTATATTGTGGCTTTTCATGTCCCCTCTTTCAATGATTCCATCCCTCCAGCGTTATGTAGAATTAGTAGTTTTCAGTCATGATAAGCATTTGACAGGGTCGACCATTTGCAGCCGAGTCCGGGGTGACATTTCGCCAGATAAAGTCGGAAAATCTGACCTCAATTATGAGAAGCGTACAGGCAACGTAAAAAAACGTAAAATTATCCCGACAAAGTCAAAATCTAGCACATATTTCGCGATGGTAGCCTCAAAATTAAGATGACTTCTTCAGCAGCTTCTCGACAACAGCGACTTTGTCCTCCATGCTTTGCACCTTGTCGGTTCTTTATTTTTTTGGAAATTTCCACTAGTCAGCTATAAATTTGATTTTGTCGATGCAACTTTCACATGAAAATAAAAGGAACAAAGGTGTATATAAAAATATAGGTGTGATAGAAAAAGCGAAGTTCTCACCTTGAGCCAACTCGGATATCCGTCTGGATGCGCACAATACCCTGTTTATGGAGCATGGTATGTGCCTGGCCGATTACGGCAAACACGGCGTCCCATGATCCTTCTGCTGGTTGTTAGCTTTGTATTTTCAGACGAAAAGAGAAATCCTGAAGAAAAATGTAACTGGACCCTCGGGGATATTTGCCGTCCTGGTTAGCTGGCCAGGGGTAAGGGGGAGAGCGGTGAACAAGGAAGCGAAGTAATCGAACGTACCAAGGGTTGTTCCTGCTGAATGCATGACATATTTCACGCCGGATTTCTCAACCAGACGTTGGACGTCAGCAACCTGCTGAGATACTGACGCTGAAGATGTGCCTATCTGGTGAAGAAATTAGCTGTGTGCGCAAATGCGGGAAGACAAGATATATTTATATGCATAGAAAAGGAAAAGCCCAGTGATACATGATTCGTTTCTCATTAATTGATTGGACTCTCCTAAAATCGTGGCAGGTAGAGGGTAAATTGATATGGAGGCCACCGCGTAAAGGACATTGCGGTGAGCCATTCACGTAGACATTTTTGCACAGATATACACACATAAGGAAGGACCAAAGGCAATTGAACCAGAAGCAAATCAAATCATCCACGCCAACGCATGTCATAACATACCGGTATCAGACAGAAATCCGCCGTACAATGGGACGGGGTGGCAATTGTACTAGATATGCTTTCCATGGCTGTGTGTGGGGTGGGGTGATTATTGGACGGGGAGGTTGCGAGTTTCTAAGAATAGACTCCGAGTTAATCGATGTTGAAGAATCTCTTCTTTTTGGAATCTTCCGTGTGCCTGTGAAGAGATAGCCGTGAACATATATATTAATGGATAATACTGGGAAACTGACGAGTTCGAGATCAATGATTGTCTCGGTCAGTTGGAGAATATCTGGGATCTAATACAAGCTATTACCTCATCATGCTATCACAGTCGAATTTGGCTCTTGGCGGCAGAAACCACAGCCAAGCAAAGATATATATATATATATATATATATCCATTCATATTTGTATAAATGAAGCACACGCTTTCTTTGTCATTTTTCAATATTCAATATCTTCAGGAGAGTAGAGCTAAACTCACCAGCAACTCTGCGGCTCGTCCGGGCC
>QGQJ01000082.1:653-19978 GCA_003206725.1 Blastomyces emzantsi
GTTGTTGTTGTTGTTGTTGGAGCCGAGAGGGAAACGAGAAAGGAAATAATAATAGAGAAATAAAAAGGAAAGAAAGAAAACAACGATAAGCGGCGCTTCAACCGATTGGCATGAAGAGCTTTTTCTTCCCCCCTTGTGCCTATCCATCCTTGATTGGTGCTGTTTTTTTTTTTGCTTCGACTTGGGCCTGCTGCGTTTTGTTGAACCACTCACTCACTAGTCTGGAGTCCATCCTTCAAGATCGACAAACTGCCACGGCACTAACCAACATAAACATAACTATGCAAATGGTAACCCCCATAACATACATAGTACGTACCGTACACACCGTACATACGTGCCTCTTACCCAGTATCCTAGACACTGGCATTTTTACGTACTCCGCGTGTATGGATGACTCTATCTCGTATTAAAAAAATGTCACATTTTCGCTATTTGCCATTTTTTTTTTTTTTTTTGACGTGGTGAGACTTTGGCAGGTCACTAACAAACATTCAATCAAAGTCTTGATGATGATGAACAGATCAATTCTCATATACATCATGGGGAAGCAGCGCATTTATATTCACCGTGCAGGATGAAATCTCAAGGGGAAAACGAAGGGAATGGAAAAGCCAATGTTCGAATCATACAATATCTGATATCAAACTTAACTATTTTAACGCACAAAAATGAGGGGGGGAGGCCGGGGAGGACTGTGATATCAACAGCCTGGCAGTTTCAGAGGGGGCAGGATATGAAAGATATAAGCAAGTTTTTTAACGCCTTTCCCGTGTTGACTCAGGACGGAAGGGCAGATAAGTTTAGTTCATTTAAATCCTTCTTCTGTTGTCTGAAACCGATGCTGAGAAAACCATCTTTCGATTGGTGGTGATATTTATCAGAATTTGAGGACATTGATCACCATTATGAAGTTTTCAAGAGGAAACAAAAGTATCCCTTTTTTTCCTTCCTCTCTGCAGTTTTAGTTGGCTTGATATAAATCATCCATTACTGGACCTGAACAAAAGGGGCATCAGAATGTATGGATCTCCGTTGCCTTGTATACCTCGATACACGTTGATGCACGTCATCCATTATTCTCTACCCATTCAACCCTCAAGCCCAACAAATGGATTAACATTACGAATAGCGTAACCAGGATGATACACGGATGTTTCCCAAGCCTCATCATGCGGACTTACTTCTAAAGTATGTTTTCCCCCTCTCTGACGCACTCCCTCCAGCTACTATCTCTCCCCTCTACCCCGCGCCTGCGCCTGCTCCAGCAATAGAACGCAACTCATTGGGTGGGGTGGTTTGAATCGTACACTATGCATATTACTGGAAACTGTACATTCAAAGAATCCGTAAACCATGGCATATATGTTCATGTTGGTAATTAGATCTGGGAAAAGTCCTGGCTGCTCCCTTTGCTGGTCTTCTTTCGCCTCCTTTTTCCAATCCCGCTTGCGGATGATAACATTTGATCAATTTCTGATCCCCTCCGTCACTCCCTCTCTACCATCTAGGCTGAACTTTCAATGATTCATCATACAGCAACACCCCCAAGCAAAGGCCAAGACGTTGAGCGGCCCCTCGAACCTGCGTGGGATCGAGGCCAATAGGCAGATTCAATTGGCTGTTTGCTCTCCCCCCTCCTCCTGTCCAAGCCAACTCTCTCTCTCTCTCTCTCTCGCATGAGCGACGCACGCGATCAGGCTTGTTTTTTTTTTTTTTTAGTGAGAATTACCTGTTTCAAGTTCTGGGTTCTGACGTTGAATCTAATTTGATCCCTGCGAGAACGTTGGGTGGCTTGGCAGTGTTTTTGGGCCATGGATGAATGCCATGAATACCATAAGAGACCGAAGTAATAATGACCGGATTTACTTGGCTTTGGAAAGGGATGGAGATGAGGGGGTTAACGATGCAGCTAGGGATGCAGCTGGGTTGACTGGAACGGAATGGAAAAGGAATGGGACAGGTTTCTCGGCACAGGGCGGAGTAGTCTGTCTTTATCGCCAGATCAGATGAGTTGAGTTGACCTGGTTGGATAGATACAAACTTTTGTCCGCGAGGGTCAGCTTTACGCTCCCTGAACCTTTTTAACCCTAAATATTTTTTTTGGTCGGGTGATCCATACTGGAGATTCTCATCGAAGTATGGACCAATAGAAGGGTTTGAAAGGATAATAATAGCAGTATTGATGAGGGAATATCGAAAGCAATGTGGGAGAGTGAGGGCATACATTTCTCCTCTTCTCCATGCATTCCATGCAAGTTTGTGGCGTACTTCCACTGTCCCTATCAGCTATTTAGGCGAAGGCATGGCCAAGGAAAGAAAAAAAAAATCACAAAGATTGTTGGATGAATCCTGAAACACGGGAGATGCAATAAGTCATCTGATAAGGCGAGGAATGGGAGATTGGAAATCAATAAAACGGGGTTGATATACGGTTCTAGAGGCGGGCAGAAGCTGTTCAAAGGAGTGCTAAAAACAACAACCTTGGAGAGACTGCCAGAGATCATTGGTTCCAGAAGAAAGAGGATTTATTTGCTTTTGAATTGGATTGTTCCCAGGTGCAAGGGACTGGCTGGTTGTTGGACTGGAGGCTGTTTCTTGACGCTCTCATCTCTCTCATCATCCAATCGTGCTTTACCTTCCTTGCTTTGCTATCCAATCATTCTCAGCGTCAAAAGGATCAAAACATCATTCTCGAAGCTTTTCTTTATATAACGCTTTCGAAAGGCAACCACGACAATACACAATACACGGAGATTACAATACACAGGGGCAGCGCATGTCCTCGTAGTGTAACTTAATTTGTTCTAACTATATGAGCACCCCTGATATGGTCCGTCTTCATGCCCTGAGAGGGCATTTTCGCCCTCACAGAGCGTCGTTTCGTATGTTTCCTTTACTTCCCCAAAAGCACAAGAAGAGATATATTACAGGCTATAAGAATTGAACAAAATGGCCTTTATATGACGACTAGACTCTGCTACTTGATGATCACGTAGGAAGCGGAGTTTGAGTGACGTAGGTTGTTGGCAGTTAGAGAGCGTTTAGCGCGCCAAAACTACTCGTGAACAGCGCTCGCAATCCACATTCAAAACATTCAACAACGAAATACAAAAGTCAACTGCCCCCAAACCCTCCCCACTAGCGACCATGATCTCGCCCTGCGATCCGGTCATCCTAAGCAGCAATCCTCAGTTCAAAGCCCTCCACCAACAGCTAACCACAGCCATCTTAAACCCCGATGGCTCCACGCGTGCACATGCTGCGGATCCGTCGCGGAGAGCGGTGCAGGCTGTAAGTTTTATGATGGTCTGATGAGGAGGGCCTTTATTTACATATAAATATACATTGATGGCAATGGGCTGATTTCGAAAAACAGGATCTCAAGAAGTATTTGGCAAGGGCGGTGAAAGCGCGGATATTGACGAGGATTGTTGCGCAGGTTGCGGCCGGGGATGGGAACGGGGGGTTGGATGATGAGGTGGGTTTTCCTAAGATATCTTGCATGTATATGTATGCAAATAGGGAGGTTTATGCTGTTTTGTCTGATTGCATATGGAAATGTTGAGATTTACAGCATTGACTGACAACTTGAGACCTCTTCTATCAAAAGCTCCGAAACCTCGTCTCCGTTATCGTTCTCTACCTTCAACACTCCTCCAATAATAATGATAGTAGTAAAGACAACAATAATAACCAAATATCCCCAGACGAGACCTCCGAGCTCCTCTCCCTTCTCGCCCCTGATCTGAAAAAATTCTACTCCGCAATCCCCTCCCTCATCCCGAGCATCACCGCCATCCTCTCCGCAGACCTCACCCATCTAAAGGCCCTCGCCAACGCCTCACCCCCAATCAACACCACAAACAACAGCAGCGGCAACAACAATAATGATAGACACACTTCCTCCCGCACAGCAATCAACAAGAGCAACAATGCCCAATCGCGCCCCAGCAACCGCCTCCGGCCCCTGTCCCTCAAACCTTCCCCAGCAGACATCTCCCTCCCAACCCAGTTATCGAGTCGCCTGCGTACACTCCGTACAATCCAATCGCACGACCTCCCCACCGCCCGGACCAAAATGACCGTCACTGCCGCCGCTGTGCTAGCAGCGCATGCGGAGGTGATGGAGCGCGTGATACATATTCTTGAGCGGACGAAGCATGGCGTTCTGGCGCGCGGGGTTAAAGCGAGGGCTGACCATGTGGCGGTGGTGTTGGAGGGGGTTGAAGGGAAGGTTTGGTATGCTACTACTGTTTATTTATTTATTTATTTCTTTTTGAATAACCACGAAATGGTAATGTGGTGGAAAATCTAATATAATGGTATAGTATCATGAGACACGAAATGCTCTCTGCAATCTACACGCCGGAAACCACAGCTGCTTTGACACATTACCGCGATCATCTATATGATACACGTCTACGGTTGGAGGAGAGGAGGAAACAGGCCCTGGTGGAGCTGGAGGCTTATGAGCGGGCGGACATGGGGGAGACGGGGAAACGAGCGGCTAGCGGTGATGGTGAGGGGGGTTCAGGGAAACCGGGGGCCATGGTGGAGATTGCCAGGAGGTATGGAACACTGGTCAAAGAGGTTGAAGGTGTGAAGATGGAGATTAGGAGGTTGGGGGGTTGATTAGGAAGCCATTTTTCTTAAGGTTGGAGTTGCGGGATGAAGCATGCATCATTGCAGAGCGGAGCGTTTGGTCCGCCTCTCAACTATTAGTATCGTGAGAGGATTATGACTATATACCCCCTTCTTGTCATAGCGTTTTGCATTTTGAATTTTGGCCGGATATTTTAAAAGACCGGATTTTTGCTTTTTATCCTTTGTCTTTTGAATAATATATAAACCAAGCTTGTATGTAGGCTTGGGATTTGACTTCTTTCGCCGCCCTCTCTCCATGGCAGAAAATATTTCTTGGCAACGGCAAAAAAAATTATCTGGACCAGATTACGGAGTAAATATCGTCAATTTCTCACTACCATGATGGATCTACACATTTAACGCTCCAAGAAATACTTCTATCTGACCTTCCTTCCCGCCCAACAGACAAAGCACCGCACACGCAACCGAAAAAGCTCCGAATACCCATACAAGCACCCGCCACCCCTCATCAACCCAACCCCGCCCACCCCTTCTAACCATCCAAGTTCAACCACAGTCAATCAGTCCAACCGCAGAACCCGAATATATATAAAACAACCATGACAGACACCGACGGCCTCTCAATCTACGACGAGATCGAGATCGAAGACATGACCTACGACCCCACGCTACAGATCTACCACTACCCGTGTCCCTGCGGTGATCGGTTCGAGATCGGCATCGCTGACCTGCGCGATGGCGAGGAGATTGCCGTGTGTCCCAGTTGCAGTTTGATGGTGAGGGTTATTTTTGATTTGGTAAGTTGTTAAGCCAACATGGAAAGACGAGATGAAAAGAGGGCAGGGAAAACTTTTTTTTTGTATTGTTGGCTAACGAGGTGTTCTTTGGAAATGGAATAGGGTGATCTGCCTAAAGAAGGCGATGCAGGCGCCGGCGCTGTTGAGATTACTGCGTAAAGCGTAACCAAATGATAATGACAAGACGGCGGAATCAATCTCTGCGTATGCCTCCCATTCAGGCTTATCGGGATACACAGAACGCAAGGCATTCTTATAACCCATCTTCCAGCCAGGAAACCAACGACACGAAAAATGTTGAGAGGGAGGAAATAAGGAAATGGGGATGATGAGCCTATGAAGAAGGCTGGAAATAGAGATACGACAGGTCGCTCACGAGGGGATCCGTATATGCATGTTAAACGTACATGTCCCCTGTGCCTTCTTCTGGCCTTTGTGCAAGGGAAGAGGAGGTGGGTGTATCCCACGAGATACCTACAGTACTTTAAAGCCTGATACGGCCTACCCAATCCCAATCTCGTCCCAGGGTTGCCACAAAAACAACGCTCGTCCGAAAAGATGAAAAATGATTCCGGGTTGAAGCTTCTCGACTTGGGGGGATGTGCAAATTTCATCTGCCTTGTCATACTGCGGTAATCAAGATATATATGGGGGATACTCCGCGCTTCTAACCGTCATACAGACACCTGGCTACGTTTCGTGTCTAGACCAACGGCTCCGAGGGGGAAGAGAACATGGATGCGGCATGGGGACGAAAGCAAAAGCGAAGCCATGTGTGGTTGACTCGGTGAAAGATACAGATACCTATTTTTTTTAAATTTTATTTTGGGATACGTTTGATCAATTTTTCTTTCAGATTCAATGTCAATTTCTCGCTTGAAATACCCTCTACACAAATATCTTTCTCTATGCAATATATAAATAAATAATACAAAAAGCAATTCAGAATGCAGGAAATAGCGCACAGCATGCGAAATATCGTCGACATAGGATGGTGCTCTCCATCTCCATCGCCATAGCCGTGCCCATTCTTCTACCCATGGCTCAAAAACATAAGTACAGCGACGGCATAATAACATCAACTATATCCAGTAACCAGCAAGCCGACTCCCCCTCCAATCCCCAGGCTCTAAATCTTCCTCTCTCCGTACACATCATACTCAATGCTCAAACCGAGCTCTTTATTCAGCAGGGTGGTTAAATTCGAGCCGTCGCGCAGATATATCCACTGACCCTTGATGAACTCGCGCGTGCCTTCCTTCTCATCCATGTGGTCCCCTTGGACTACCCAGTCGTAGCGTTTTGGGCCTGAGACGGGCGAGCTGAGCCATATTTGCTTGTTGGGCGGTTGTTTGTTGAGCACGTAGATGCCGACATCTGGGACGGTTATGTTGATTACGCCGGCCTGGATGGATTGAGATGGTAGTTAGTAACCAAGAGATTAGGAAAGGGAGGACTGAGGAGGAGGAGTTGAGAGAGAGGGCATGACATGAATCGTATATCCCAAAGCGAAGATTACACTAGGTTAGGGTTCCACAAGACACAGGGGCATAGCTATATATACATATATATATAAAGTGAAATACATACACTATACTCCGCTTCAATGTCCGACCCATTCTCCTGCAATTGCTCCACCTTCGTCAGGAGCACGTTAAAATAATCCTCCGCATATTCGCGGTACTGCTCCTCCGTCAATGGTGTTGGCTGCGTCACATGGTTCGCTCCGCCGGCGATATTCGAGCTTGACGGCTCGGGATTGGGCGGAGCGGGGTCAGAGGAATGGGGTGTTATGCCCTTGCGGAGTGCAGGCGTGGTATGTAGTTGGCGGCAGTAGACTTTCGCTGAGGTTTCGCATCGCAGTTTTCTGGGGCTTGAAGGAGGTAATTGGGCGCGGAGAACGCCAGAGGCTATGACAGCGGGGAGTGGATTGGTGGTGGTGGTTGTTGGTGAGCGGAGAAGGGAGCAAGCAGCCCGAGAGCTTGTTCGAGAGAGCATGGCGAGTGAAGTGATGGAGACGGCAATGGAGAGGGGAATTGAAGGAAATTGGAGTATGTTGCGTGTGTTATATATAGTAAACCCTTGCTGGTGAGTGAGTGAGTGAGTGAGTGGTGGATATGGGAGTTGTGTGGTGGTGAGAGCGTGAGAGCGTGGGCAAGTGGTCTGATATGCGGCGGAGTGGTCTGATGGTGACATTGCCGAATCAAGACTGGGCATTTCATGATGACGCCACAACCGCAATGCACACATACTACAGCATCCACTCGGACACCAGCAACAACAACAACAACAACCGTCTCTATTTCACCACCTTTTGAAATGACCACATATTGAACATGTGTTTGTTTAAAACATATATATAGTTTTAAATAAATAACCAAATCTTCAATTCCCCAGTCTTATGGCATTCGTGATGCAATAGTTCCGCCTGTTCCATGAGCACCGAGTTGAGAGCTTAAACGAAGACGAGTTCCATATAGACTCGCAAGGAATATATATGTACATATGTATATCTGCTTGAACTTGCTATCTGCCTCTTTTATGTTGCTATTTATTCGGAATATTATCCTTGGAAGCCGCCTGGCCGAACTTAAACACCCCGTTCAAGGACATCCAGAACTGTCCTTGTTACTACAACCACATGTATAGCCTCGTTCGCAGCCCCATACGCCCGATCTATACATATGAGCAGATTTTACCTATCTGTCAGCTTTAAGAATACCTTGGACACTATTTCCAGTCCCGCCAGTCGCTGTTTCGCCTTCCATACCCATAGCATAATAATGGCCTCCACTAACGCAAACACGCAGTACGGCGCCAGACCATCACAGCAGAACCAAAACACCGCTGGCAAGCGCGGTGGCAGCAGGCCACGTCTAACCCATTTCCTCTGCTTGCCATTGGTAAACTCAACCTCTATTCCACAACTAGTCTCCTCCCTATCAGAATTTCGAGATTCCATCCCGCTGGTACCCCCACCTGTATCCGCCCGAGTAGCAGCTTCGGCACAGCTCTCTCAAACGCCCCTTTTCCCTGATGGAGCACTGAGGCCGCTGGGCACTCTGCATCTGACCCTTGGGGTCATGAGTTTACTTACTAAGGAGCGTCTAGAAGAAGCGCTGGCGTTTCTTCAGTCCTTGGACCTTGAGTCGATGTTGCGAGATGTAGAGACCCAGGCGAGGGCTGCAGCGACGGGAGAGGACAGTATATCCAATGCTACTCCTGCTGTTGGTTCAGTAACGCAACCGCTTTTTATTAATCTAGTATCTCTACGTGCTCTTCCCAAGGCCAAAGCTGCCACCATTCTTCACGCCCAGCCCGTTGACAGCACGTCTCGTCTGTACCCATTTTGCGTCAGTTTGCGGGATAAATTTATCGAGGCCGGCTTTATACAGCAGGAGATGATCAAGCGCTTTCCTAGATCTAGGAATGAGGCCAGCGGGGCCATCAATAAGGATAATGTGGGCGGTGGATCAGATTCTGAGGCTTCCACGGGAAACCATGGCGACAATAATGATAATAGCGGGAACAGCGGCGCAGCCTCGTTGCCAATTCAAGGAGAAGCAACAGCAGTATCGTCGGATGGAAAGGGGGGGAAACCACGCCCGCTCCTTCTTCACGCCACCATCGCAAATACGGTCTACCTACCCAGACGCAAGCAACGAGGTGGGAAACGCAAGGAAACGCTCAAGTTCGACGCGCGGCCGCTTCTAATGGAATTCGGCGATTATGTGCCCCCGACCGCTGACGCAGATGCCGGTGATCATGAGCCTGCAGAAAACCAGAACTGGAACATATCGTTAGAGGTTGAGGAGGTTGAGGAGGAGGAAAAGAAGGAGGAGGGGGAAGCGGAAGTAAGGGAGCAAACTATCCACCTGCAGAAAACGAGGAAAGCGCCTTTTGTCTGGGCGAAGGATATTCCCATTGATCGTGTTTGTATTTGCGAGATGGGTGCGAAGCCGGTGCCCGATGATGGTGCGAAAGGCGGACCATTGCTGAGGGAGGCCTATGTGAGTGTCGGGGAGAGAAGTTTGGTATTTGCGCCGCAGATGAGGGGGGTTGGAGATGGAGATGGCGACGGAGATAATGGAGACGGATGCCGGTCGGAGGATGGGGGTGTTAGTTTAGCTTAGCTAGCATGGTTCTGGTTCTACAGGGTGATATGAGATGGGAATCTATTCCAGAGGCTTTGGGCAAAAACGTAGATGCACATATGTGGAGGAGCAGGGCTGAGTTGGAATACCTGAATATCAGCCAAGAGTATATAGATATATATGAATCAATTGTTTATAAATGGCGACAAAATAAAAAGAGAAAACGTTATCGGTGAAACGCAAGCCAGAGCGCCTATTCCAATCCGTTGGTATACCACAAGAGAGCTTAGGACGAAACAAAATGCGAAATAAAAGGAAGGGAAAAAGATTCCACAGAATTTATACATCGTGCATCGGACCAGGGCCACCATATTGCCCCTTGAAATGATAAAATGATAAAAGCAATAAAAATGGGCAATCTCCTTCCTAGCAGTGGACGCAAAAAGATCATCGTACTTTGCCCATAATCGTTTCCGCCCCGCGCTCCACAAATAATTCTGCAGCCTTAGCCTTCACAGCACTGACCATAGATCTCTCAAAGTCATCTCGAGTCCTCAACACCGCCTCAACCCAAGACAGCTGTAAATCCCAATATTCAGTCTTAAAAGCCTCATAGACCGCGACAACGCCCGCCGCCTTCTCCGCCTCCAGTAGCCTAACAAGCCAATCGACCACCCGCCACCGATCCTTAATTGTAGCAGCAAACGCATCCGGAAATTTCTGGAAGAACGCAAAGACGGTCAAGATGTCATCTTTAAACTTATCCGTGAAGGGGTCTTGGCGGCGGAACTTGGCACCCTTGTTGCGGATGGCTGACAGGTAGCGCACCAGCAGCTCGTCAGAGAGTTCCTCAATGAGAATATCCGTAAGACTCGGGTGCAGCACGGCGCTATAGTCGGACATGTAGTCTTCAAAGGTAGAGGTCATGCGCTTGATAGCAAACTCGCCGTACCATTTCTGCGTGAAGAAGTCAGGTAGCGTGGTGCGGAAGTCGACGGTGAAGATTAGCTCGATGAAGAGCGTTACGCAATGTGTGCTGAGGTCGACATAGCCATCGCGCAGGCTGTCGAGCTCCATGGTCGCACGGGATGCGAGGTATTTTGGTGTTACGAGCGGTTCGAAGTCGCGGCCGAAGCGTGTGAGGTAGCCCAGTTGACCCGAGGCTTCGTCATTGTCGTCGATACAGGCAATTTGGTCGTTGGCAACTGCGATGAGCCAATCTTGAAGTTGCTGTAGGCCTTCGGACTGGTCTGTACTGGGATTTTTGTACCGTGTGGTTTCTTCGTCAAGGACGGTTTGCCAGGTTGTTTGCCGAGTCTTCAGTGCGCGGAACATGGCATCTATCACACCCTCCGTCACATCTGTTCGATCAGAATAGCTCGCAGCCATAAGTTGCTCGTGGATCATTCGCCACATATCCCCGAGGGTCTTGGTACGGAAGTATCCGTCTGGATTGGTATCCAACGCGTCCGTATCTCGCTCGAGGAAAGATTTCTTGTCAGTCGCAAACATTCTTTCCATCCATTCGTCCAAAGTTTTGATGATGAGGTTCCGCCAATCTCGGACAAGTTCGCCCTCACGGTCATCAATGACGTTGGGAACAAGGTCCGATTGCTTCCAGCCCAGCTTCGCCATTTTTTTATAGTACTTCTCAGACCAGTGTATGATTGCAAGCATATTCGCCGTAGGGAGGTCAGGATCATCAACGAACTCGAGGAGCCAATCATGCATCATTCGGTGATAGATGTTTGTGTAGACCTTGTATATCTTCCACTTCTTCGGCATCAGAGACTGCATGCCCTCCTTCACAGTAAATAAATCATTAAAAAACCACTTAAAGCTCTTCTCTAGTTTCTCTGGATCATCCAGGAAAGTCTCCTTAGACTTCTCAAACTGACTCTGCGCATAAAGTTCAATACTCTTAAGAAAGTTCTCTTTATAGCCCCTGACGGTCTTTGGGCCAATATTCATTGACTTGAACCGGCTAGCCAGAGCCTTGTGGTCCTTTTGAGCTTCCTGCAAAGCCCGAACCTTGGCGTCGTTTTTCTCCTCGGTCATAACAACCAGGGCCAGCCGGACTACCATACTCCGGTTGTCCGTCTGTACCAGCGGGATGAGGTTCATAATAGCAGTTCCAACGTGGTCATCGAACCACTCTATCACAGAATCAAGGCCCTGAAACCATTCAACTAAGGTTGTTTCGTTGCTGGTATCCCGCGCTTTCCGTATCTGATCCATAGCCTCATCTCTGAAATCCCTCAGCTTGGTGACAGCCATATGAGCACGGAGCAAATTTGGCTGATTTTCAAGGTCTTGGTCATCTTCCCTTAATAGCCGTTCGACTTCGGCGAGATCGTTATGGAAGCTCTCCAGTCCCTTCTTCATCATTATCGTCGCTTCAAAGTTCCGCTGTATCCTCGCCAACTTGTCTATTTGCGAGAAATCCCCAACAGTACCTTGAGACTCCGCACATAGTTTATCTATGCCCTGTAATTCATCCCTGGTTTTCAAAACATGCCGTTGGCCCTCGGTAAGCTGGCTTATGCTTCGTTGCACGGTTTCAAGTTGGTCCCTTAATCCTTCCCGAAGCTGTGCATCCACCGCCGCCTTTTTTCTTGAATATTCAGCCTTCAATGCGGGAATTTTATCTAAATCTTCTGGGTGACGCAGTAAATCTTCTAGACGGGGCATAGAAACCCCGCCGTCCATATTACTGTCATCTGCCATTGGCTTCGATTTCTGAGGCGCCATGCTGGGATTATTGGGCAGGTTTCGCGTGGCACTGCGAGTTGGGAATTTGTCCGGTGAAGTAAGCACCGCAGAAGAAACAGGTTCAGTCCTTGGAGGTAATGAAGCAGGTGTATATGGCTTCGAATTGGTTATAGGTTTGGTGTCTGTAAGGAACGGCGCATTTGCGAATGCAAGGACGGAGGACACAAAGCTTGAGCGCGAGGCTTCAGTTGCGAGGGGTAGTTCACAGGGTGGACTCGGTCGATGTTTCGCAGTCGCAATGGTAGCAAATCGTGACAGCGTAGATTTCGGTAGAGAGGGGTATGGACTGGGAGATGGCAATGTAGTGGAGGAGGTTGCGGCCTGGTTAGTTATAGCAACAGAGGATGTAAGAATAGGTTGGTTAGCCCTAGTATCAGGGGTCAAGGGCGGCGGCGGAGGAGGAGTTTCAGGATCAATCGACGAGGCATTGGGCAATAATATATCCTCCACCTCAGCATCGGCGTTATTCGTCAAAAACGTTTCATTCCGAGCCACCGCATCCCGCAGCTTCTCACGATCCCATTTAGCCCGGATCGTCGTCTCTTTGCTCTTGCTACGGTTGATATGTTGCTCGATGGCGGCCGCTCGCTGCGCCACAGAAAGTGTGGCGTCAGGGCAAATGCTGGTCCGGAAAAACCTACCGGATGTGGACGAGTCACCAGCCACACTGGGCTGTCCGTTATGGCGGGTCGGCATTGGTTCGGGATTATCGATTATCCGACAATTTCTTCGGTGGATATGTTTCGTTTGGCTTGCAACGACAGCGTTGATAATGATATTAACAAGGCAATTGGCAAGAAAGGGGACTACCAGTTAAATCAGATCAAATTCAGCTTGGGAATTACAAAATCCACGAGACGGAAAGCCCACTTTTACTCGAACCATCACAGCAGGAGCTGTGTTGTTGAACGGAACTTGGGCTTGGATAACATCTATCTAAGGTCGCTCAGTGGATTTATCAGCGCAAGATAGTGAATAGCGGAGCACTTGGAATTGCGATTGTGCCATACCTGTGGGACAAAGGCCTTGTGTTTGACCAAACTTGAGAGCAGAAAGAAACGGAATCGCTGTGAAACGAAAAAGAACCAACTGCGTTCTCCGGGGCGAAGCTGAGCATCAAGCGATTTGCTATCAAACGGACACACCAACTTCCAACTCGAGGAAAAAAATTTGCAGCTACACAGTCTGTGCTGTGTACAAAGGAGAAGTTGCAGGACTGCCCTTTGTCCAAGGGGGGAAAAAAGCGGCCAACAGAACGGCCTATTTACCTCCCCGCCGGCGTCCTCCCACCGGAAACCGAGCAGCTCAACCGTTGCTACGTGACAGACCTACGACCACGAGTCGCACGGAACAACATATACGCGCACACACACAAACATACGCTCCCCCGCGTGCGCTCTCTCTCAAACGACTTTATTCCCCCCCCCTCCCCCCACCAACACAAGCAAAATGGCTTACTTCCGCATCACCCTCATCCGCTCCGCCATCGGCCTACCGAAGCGAACAACAGGCGTCCTAATGGCCCTGGGCCTCAAGAAGCGTATGCAAACCGTCTTCTACCCCGTATCGCCCGACGTGGCCGGGCAGATCATGAAAGTGAAAGAGCTAGTGGCAGTGCGGGAGGTCGAGAAGCCGCTGACGAAGCTGGAGGTGCATTTGGAGCGGAAACCTGACCCGGGGTATTACGTTGAGAAGAGCGCGGAGGATTTGTTTAGGGCGAAGAGGGAGGCATGATTTGAAGGGAGGGTTGTATCATAGTTTATTTAGTTATTTAGATTTTATATTTATATATAGATTTTGTTTGTTTGTTATACGGTATTGATTGCTTGGTTAGGGGAGGGGAGTTGGGCTGGGAGGAACGGGGAATACGGCTGTACGAACGAGTCCAACAACCCCTTATTTCTTTTATATATCAACCCCGGGCCCGGGAGCTGCATCCCGTGCTCTTTTCTTCGCGATCATCGCATCACCACCAATCATTCGTGTCAACACTCTCGCAAGCCCTGATCAATCTAGCGGAAATAGTTAGGGCTATTCCTCCCCCTCCTCTTTTTTTGCGACATGGACCAACACCGATACATACATACATACCTACAAACTACTTTGGTATATGGATAACAGATCGGCTCTTTTGAACGTGCTTTACCCGACCTCTCATCGATCCCATCAATCAAAATTTCCTCTACAACTTTCCGCCCGAGCTCCCTACTACATACTTGCACTGTACAGTACAATAAAATTTTGTATATTAGCCAGAAACTCCTGTTCCTCCCCTTTTCTACTACTTAACTTAATTCAAAGAGATAAGAATTGCTCTCATTACTGTTGCCATTAATCATTATAATTCTCTACACATGCGTCCTCCCTTTTTGAGAAGACCTGCCTGCCCCACTTTTGAGTCTACCACCCTGAGAAGAGAGAAGAGAATTGTCGTATGAAAACCTATATTGAAACAAGTGAACAGGTATTAATACAAACGGGAAACTAAATACTCCGTTGGATATATAGAAACCTCCAAGTACATGTCAGCCCCTCAAGTTACTTACACAGACATGCAGCCAGAAAAAAAACGGGAATGATTGTATAGAGTATATGCACAGGTCCATTCAAACAGAAAGGAAAAAGACAAAGCCAAAGGAAAAGGGAAACAAGGACAAAAAAGGAGAAGAACGAAGATAACGCTAGCTCTGTCAAACAAACCTGCAATGCATTTTTCCACCCCCAACTTTGGACACTAGACCACATTTCACCTCATCTCCTTGTTCCCGCCATCCTTTATGTCTTCAAAGAATCAAGCAAGATACAACGTGTCCAAAAACCCCTCCGCAAGCCTACTCACAATACTCTTATCCGGAATACTCCCCGCAACCCCATACAACGCCGACGCATCGCCTTTTCCCTTCTCAACCTTAAGCCCCAACCTCCTTCGCTCCGCCGCCTTCTCCCTCTCCTGCTCCACAACAGCAACAAGGTCTGCAATAAGCTTCTCCACAGCCGTAGCCGTGGGCACCGTGAACGCCACGTGGATCGCGGGCGGGGCCTGGAGGGCATTCAGATGCCAGCCCTTAGCTGATAGCGCGTCGGAAATGTCGTAGATGTCGATTTCCGGCGTCGCAGAGTCCCAGGCAACGACGCTGATCATGGGTTTGCCGATGACGTTCAACGCGGTGGAGAGCGTTGGATGTTCGCGGATGGCCTGTTCGAACGTGCGGGCTGCAGTGATGATCTGGTGGCAGCTGTCGATGTATCCGGACTCGCCCATGGCCATGAGACTGGCCCAGCAGCCGGCGATGAGGGCGCCGGGCCGCGAGCCGGCTATGGAAGGGGAGGCATAGACACCGCCTGACCAGTTGGGTAGGATGAAGTATTGGTAGCTGCGCAGGGTGCGGTTGCGGTAAAGGACGACGGAGTTGCCCTTGGGGGCGAAGCCGTATTTGTGCGTGTCGACGCTGATGCTAGTGACGCCTGGCAGGCGGAAGTCGAAGCCGCCCTGTTCCTCGTAAGGGGAAGGGTAGCCGGCGCGTTTAAGGAAGGCGATGACGAAGGAACCCAGACAGCAGTCAACGTGCAGGGGGATTTTGTGCTTGACGGCTAGGCGGGAGAGGGCCGGGATGTCATCGACGATGCCATGTGGGTAGTTTGGCGCCGAGCCGACAAGGAGAACTGTGTTTGGGTTGATGAGGCGGCGGATGGCGCGAATGTCAGCCTTGTAGTCGGGAGCCGGACAGGGGACCATATGAAGCTTGATGCCGAAATATTGACAAGCTTTATTGAAAGCGGCATGAGCTGTTTGGGGGATGATCCTAGAATAAATTTAGTATTTCGGAACAGAAAAGGCGGCCGGCCGAATTGATCTGTAAGGGGGAAGCTTACATCTCCGGTTCAGTAACTCGTCGCTCAACGTAGGCTTTCTGCCTCGCAGACAAACAGGCCATGAGAATCGATTCAGTGCCGCCGCCAGTAGTCACTCCTGCACCGTCTTCTGGTGCATTGAACAGCCCAAGGACCTATGCGGAGATACATTAATACATGAAATGAGTATGAGAGGGGGGTGGGGGGGGAAACAGAACTCTCCAAAAAAAAAAAAAAAGAAAGCAAGAAAAAAAAGGAAAAAAGGAAAACTCACCATAGCCACCACCTCCGCCTCCATCTTCCTCACACCAGGAAAGACATCAGGATGGATAGGATTAGAAACGGCAAACTGGCCGAAAGCAGTCGTCTGCAACCCGATCAAGTCGTCCCCGCCATGGTAAACAGCGCCGCTGACTCTGCCCTCCTGCCATTTGGTATGCTTCAGACCAAGAAGCTTATCTAGCTCCGCGCGAATGAAATCGGGGGTCCAGCCCTGTTTGGGCAGGTTTGTGTTTTTGAGGATGCCGGGAGTAGTTGGGGCAAGCTTTGCTTCCAGCTTCGTGATGGCGGTGGACACTTGCTTGTCCACCTTGCTGCGGACACCGGGGGCGCGGAGGAAGAGAGAGTAGAGAACGAGGCGGATGTAGGAGTAGGCATTGCGGATGGTGCCTATGGGGCCGTGGCCACGGAGGGTGTAGAAGGATTTCCGGACGAAGCGGAAGACGTAGAGGAAGAAGACGATATTGCGGATTCTGGTGGGGGGTGTGGTTTTAGCCCTGGAGTTGAAAGAATCGTTTTTTAAGGGGATATATTGATGTATGCACGTACAGATTGAAGGTTGATGAGGAAAAAATGCCCGAGGAGGATCTACTGGCGGACACGAGTTTGTTCTGCAAGGCAACGGGAAGCATTGCAGAGGAAGTCATGGTGGATGGCTATGAGGTAGGATACCTCGGGATGGGAGGTTTGTGGGCGAATCCTCACGCACTTGGGTATGGAGAGCAGATGAATATACACTAATTACAATAGAATATAAGTTACACAAAGCGAGCAGAAAAGTAGAGAAGAAGCTTGGACGGGAGAATGGTGAACCATCAGTAGTTGTAGCAACAACACTCCGATGACGATGCGCAGGTGGATGGTTTTATTACTTTACGTACGGGGAAATGCTGAAGCTATCCAGGTCTGCCGAGTTGCTTGGTGGGGAAGCAACTAGCACATGCAAAAGATACACAGGTGGTACACCCTTAGCCAACTGCGGGAAGCTGGATAGCTAGGTATTCTCCTTGTACCAGACCCGCGTTACGTCGACTTTGGAAATGCCGGCGTTTTCTTGTTTCTGTCGGCATACTTCTGGCCAATCAGAGACCAGGAAATGCTCGGTCGTAATTTTGCCGCATGTGCATCCATTACTGTACGGTAAAATATGATACTGTAGAAGAAAAAAAAGAGGACTGAATGCTGGTGAAAAACCGACATATGAAGGCATTAGACATATACATGTCCAATATATATATACGGAATTGCAATGATAACTATTGTATACCTTTCATATAAGCCGTTGCATCCCTGGATTACTTCAAAAGCTCAAGAACAGCTGAAGAAACCAAAAACTCACACTTGTAATTTACAACAGTTCTGCCGCATTCGTATTCGCACTCGCACTGCGGATCCGCTCCTTCACAACTTGCAAGGGAGCATAAAACATCGCATGCATTATTATTGACGCAAGGCAAGATATCAAGAATAATATGAGTAGGCTAGCTAGTCTAGCTAGCCTAGCCTTGATCCCCCTGTCCGACTCCGGGGTAGGGGACCGATGAAGGATATCTAGGGAATCTAGACAGACAATATGTGCCGAGCAAATTCGCTCTGTGCAAAGGCTTCTATTGGGTCCAGCAGCCGCATTAACGCCAAAGGGGGGAAAAATAAGAGAAAAAAAAGAGATAGGGATGGAGAAGTTTGTTTTGAATGTAGAAAGAAGCATTGAAAATAAAACCATTTTATAAAAAAAAACGAATTGCTAGTAGATAGTCACGATGAACACACACACACACACACACACACACCCACACACAAGGAAGATTTCAAGAGAAAACGTACAAGTACATCATTACGCAAAAAAGCTTAGCAAGGTACACAGCATAGTAATAATAATAAAACAACGACAGACAAAAAGCCAAACAAAAATAAAATGGAGAATCAGTTAAGGGGAGTGAGTAGGTCAAACGATTCAAGAAGAGGCAGTGCGTGCCTCTTGACCCCTGCTGGCCAATAGACACACCAAAGAGAATACAAAAAATCTAGTTCTAATCTTAACCTTTTTTCTTTTCCTCAGCAGTGCCAACCGTTTTTAGGAAGAGAGAGGGAGGGACAGTGTTTAATTCAAAGTCGCTCGCTTTTTAAAATTTTAATTTTTATCCGGTGACTTTGTAGATGGACTCAGCCAGTCTCTTGACGTTGGCGCTGGTGATACCGGCAACGGAGATACGGCCGTCCTTGGTGGCATAGACGGAGTGCTATGGCAGGAGAAAACCGTATGTATTAGTTGTGGTTCCCAGAGGAATCAGAAAAGGGGGGGGGAGACGAGGGGCGGAGTTCTGGTGTTAAAAGAGAAAGAGAAACTGTGCCATGTTTTACGACGTATTGGAACGTACCTCCTTAGCAAGCTTGTCCATCTGCTCGGGTTTCAAGCCAGTATATGCGAACATTCCGATCTATATCGTTGTTTAAGAAAAAGAAAAAGTACCATCGTTAGCCTCGAATCCTAGTCGCACAAATATTACAACATACAAACAACAGCAACATATAAAATAAGAAAAAAAAGATAACATACCTGGCTGGTAATATGGCTCCAATCATGCTTACTCCCCAGCGCCTCCAGATTCTCCTTGAGGAGCGCACGCATTTTGATAATGCGGTCAGCCATTCCCTTCACCTCGCCGAGCCACTGCTTGTTGAGGGCTGGGTCGTTGAGGATCGTCGAGGCGATGCGGGCGCCGTGGATGGGTGGGTTGGAGTACAGGGGCCGGACGAGGATCTTGATCTGCGAATCAACTCGCTTCTTCTCCTCGGCAGACTCGCAGACAATGGAGAATGTGCCAACGCGTTCGCCGTATAGGCCCTAGAAGATAAAAAGAAAAATAGGATTAGCAAGAGGTAGGACTTCTCCGCTAGTATTTCCCCCCCCCCCCCCCCCCCC
>QGQJ01000817.1:0-12658 GCA_003206725.1 Blastomyces emzantsi
CATAACTACATAGCGTACCTAGTTTTCTTTTCTTAATTGTTGTACCAGCAAATGCTGGATGCCGCATAATTCATTAGCGAGGGTTCTGTGGTAGTTAGTTACGTTTTATTTGATAATACTAATAATAATACCTACGAACAAGAAATCTGCACTCACCTCGTCGACTTCGTCTTCCTGTTCGAGTAGGCGAAAGTCGGTCGTTGTGGAACATTTGTTTATCCGCACCGAAAGCGGTTGCATATAAGTTATCCCGAAGAGAACACATCCATACTCAAGTAAATCAACAGCAACTCGCCGGCCGTTGACCAAGAAAGGCACCATTTCTCAGGAGAGTTTGTAGAGGTCTGGTCTATCTACAAGTAACTAATCAACGAACTTGTGTCATCATAAAATCACATGATAATAAACTGTTCCAACTTCTTCTTCCTCCTGCACCCCTATTACTTTCCTTTCTGATGTATTTGCACCCGTTCAAAGAACCTCCTTTCAGCGGGACACTAATAACTATGCATGACACAATGATTGGCCGCTGGCAGCCATGGCCTAGCATCTTCGCCAGATTTGCCAGAATTACCAGAATTTCCCGTGCTGAATTGGCTCGAATCTCCCAGTACTGTAACCTTGTCATCACCAATACTAGTACTGTAAGTAATGGGATATAATACACTGTAATTAGGTGGCGAAGTTCTATTTACACTAACTGTAAACTGTACTACTTGTACTTAGTCTACCTTTAGCACAGTGTTTAAATTAAAAGCTAAGACTGTTGGATTATTATAATTTCCGGGAGGCTATTGGGAAAACCCGAGAGAGGAACAAACCTGAAGAAGCAAAGTTGTGCGAAGTGCATCGAAAGTGCTTTTGTTGCTGCTTAGCGAAATTTCTCTTCTCATTCAGCCCTCCAACGCACAACTCCTTAACTGGCGTGAAGCGGGATTTTTTTTTTTACAAAACAAACACGACTTGGCCCTGATCGGAACAGCGCTGTATCTCCCGAACAAAGACACGGTTCGTTGTCGAGAGAGGAGGCAGGACAGAATCTTCCCACCTCAGTTGTAAGGGGGGCTGCTGGCCAGGCTGGCTTTGAGCGACCAAAACCCCAGCATTGCCCATCAGGTACTTCTGGCCACTTTGGAGGATTGGCTGCGGAACGACTAGCTGCGAGATTACCGACGATTTATTGGGGCGACCAACACGAACAAGAGAAGTCTCAAGAACGGTGATGTGCAATGGAATCGGCGGTATGGCGCGTTGGCAACACTCTTTCAACGGGGGTGATTGAACACAAGTAGTGCTAGCCACCGCGAAAACCGCACACTCGGGGGAATCTTGAAGCATTCGGATCCAAGGTCGTCCCAGCATTCGACAAAATCGGCGAGGTATCTTTATTCCACGAGGCTGTGGCTCGTCCTCAGGCCACCAAAACTGAAATATTCTGCATTGAGAATCGACCCCGGTATGCTGGAGGATTTTCAACACATGGTTCACTATCTTGACAAAGCTGTCGTTGATTTTGGTATCTCTCTTTAGCTTTCTCGCGGCGTCTCGGAATTCTGCCCTGCTTTTGGACTCGAATAGTGCATTCCACGAGTTACTGGGAGCAGTCAGTAACTCCCATTCTTCATTGAAGACGTATCGAATATGTTTCTGAACACCCGGAACGTTGAAGAGATCTTTAAGTAGAACCCTTCGCGCAATGCCGGTACAAATGCTCAGCTCAAGACCAACTGGCATATATAATATCTCCAAGTCCCGTTTATTCCAGTCCTGCATAATTACTCGTTTCAGTGTCGAGCCAGGATGGCGCTTCCAAACGCCGACAAACTGAAAGGTGCCGTAAAGCCCCCCCTGGGCTCCTGCTTGGATTTGACTCAAACTCATGTGCGGATTTTCGGTCCCGACGTTGTACAAATATGTCTGCAACACTGAGGTGAGACAGTGCGGATCCAGTTGGCATTGATTATTAACTTTGGTAAATCCAATGAGGAGGACATCGGAAAATCGAAAGAGTGGCCGATCCTTGGGTGTGTCATGGAGGTCAACTCCTTCCGTCCAATGGCATAAGACTAGACCATTGAAAGGTTGCTCCTTTTCAGGAACAATGATCCCGCCACCGATATCTGCTGCGTAATATTCTCCACTCGATGTCGAATTGGCATATAAAATACTGCGCCCCCAGGTATCTACGAAATCAATTATGGTTGTCTCTAAGAAACCCCTGAGAAACCCGTGGCTCTCAATATCTCTTGTTGTATTATCACTGTCGATTCCGTCCCAGGAGCGTCGAGAGGCAAACACCAACACTTTGTTATTGATCATTCCGTGGAGGCATGCAAGTTCAATCTCCGCCACTGAAATTGTAACGCTAGGAATAACCGAGCCACTTAGTATCCAAAATTTAGGTGTGATATTTGTTATCCAGGGTGAGGTGAGTTCCACTGAATGACACCGTGTATAACTAACTAAACCAAAGGCAAGGACCTGTAGGGCAAGAGCACATGTATGTAGTGTGGTCTCATCACCCAACCCCGGAGCAAATGGGGGTCCAAACTCCTTTAATATTTGATTAGACAACGCGTCGATCCTGGCGAAATCGACCTTTCGTTCAGAAGTGTCTACCGTTAGTGTAGCGAAAAGGTCCTCCACCAAGCCGATAGAGATTGGTATCAATTTTATACCCAGTTGCTCTTCTGGCTGCACAAGAATTGTGAGGTTATTGCAGCAGAATCCACCATGCTGCAGGCGTCTAGTTGCATGAATAACTCGTGTAGTAACGTCAGCACAGTACTTTAGCAGCTTGTCGATTTTCGACGGTGATAGAGGGAATGGTAAGGCGTCAGACTCCGGGACGTTAAACGGGTCCTGGTTGAATATATTTGGATGAAGCGCACTTTTTGAGAGATCTCTCGTATTATATGTAACGTCGCCTATCCCATTATCGATATGGACACTTCCACAACCTCGTTTATCGCCATCGAGACCCGGAGGCAAAACTCCACCCAAACCACAAAGGTACGCTACCTCCAGCTCTAAGCCATCCAGTTTCGTAGTATGTTCCGCAAAGTCAGAATCCGCTGGACTGCTGAATGGTGTTTCAAGTCCTTGATCCCCTGGAGAAGACTCCAGGTTGCTCGCGCTTTCCAGAATTACGAAAATCTCGATCCAATTTTGACGGAAGATCATGGTCCAGGATCCGCTTTCCACGACTGAAATTGTCAACCCACCAAGGATGATCAATGTCCTTGTCTAGCGAAGTCAGACCGTCGTCGTCAAAACTCGGCCACTTCGTCTTGAGCAACTCTCTCACTACTAAACGATGCCCCCGCGAAAAGGCTATCTCCAATGCAGTTTCGCCATGCGGCGTTTTGGCGAGTGCATCGGCTCCCTTCTTAAGAAGATAGGATACTGCAAAACAATTGCCATCGGCGGCTGCTATGTGCAGTCCTGTCCACCCGGAACTATTTACCATGTCAAAAATAGAATGGTCTTGGCCAATACTGTTCTCTAGGGAGATCCTCTCGAGTAGAAGTATGACCGCATCTATTCTCCAAAGCTCCAACGCTGCCTGAAGTGGATTCTCGTCTCGATGACGGGAATTGACGTCAGCACCATTATCAAGTAATGCACTGATAACACCAATGGCACTCGTGAACACTGCTCTGTATAGAGCGTTGCTATGATGAGGGGAAGTAGCATTGGCATCAGCACCATTGTCAAGCAGAGCATGCACAATTTCGACATTATCATGCGTCACTGCTTGGTAGAGTATGCTACCACGATTAGTGATAGCATTGGCATCGGCACCATTGTTAAGTAGAAGCATCACCATTTCAAGATTCGTGGAGCTTCTTGCTACTTCAAGCGGTAAATACCCATCGCGGTCCGGCAAATTAATATCGACACCAAAGTCAAGCAAATGCTTGACTTGTGCCACATTTCCGCTTTTTATTGCATCGTGTAGGCCCATTTTGTTGACTAGGAGCTGTACGAACTGTAACGTAGCGGGAATTGTAAATCCGGCGTAGGTCTTGACTTGATCAATATAGACTTCCCGGCACCGAGATATCAGCATCGATCGATGTATTCAATATACTAAAATACATTATTTACCTTCGGCAAAACTTCTCGTAGCACCCTCCAGGTTAGATAAAGTGACCGAAGAGGTTATTACTCCTCTTGCCAACCTCTGCCGGCAACTTTGCTATCCGGTTCTCAGCCTTGTCATAAAACCGAATGCCCTTTCATCGGAAACCGAAGATGTTCACGACGTTCGTAGGAGATCGACCGTAAACTATTGCACCCGGCGAGAGATTAAATTCAGATAGAACTGGAAAATTCACATATTCCCAGATATAGCCAAAGGAAGTTGAAAGCAAAAGTTGGGAGGAGTCTCAACGACGTGGACATGAACCCCGCGTTTCCTGGCACCCCGCTCCATCAAATAATGCACAACATTCGCGGTATCACATCCCACATCCTCACCTACCTACCCGTTCTGGTCCAATAAGATTCCAACTCCTTCTCCACGCTGCATCTCGTTGCCGCCGTCTCATCTTCTGTAACTCTGGGGGAGGGTTGAGGGTCCAACGAGAACAACCGCAACATCAACCCAGGACAGGGGTGACACAACGGCGATAAATAGAATTTTCGATTCTTCCAACCAATGCTGTTGTTGAGTTCACTTCATGAAATATAGAAGTTATTTTTACGCGAAAAAGTGCCCCGGGTGACCTGTCCACATGGCAGGATTTGCATGGGTAAAATATGTACGTTCAAGGCGGCGCTTTGGCGTGTAGAGACCATCGACCATCCGATTTTACGGAAATAAGAGTCGAATGTGTTTATTTTTGCGGTTTGATGATTCAACTGTAGGTTAACTGGACTGATTTAACGTTGTCGCAAAGGCGAATAGACAGAAAGCGGTAACTAGGCGGAATTTGAGGTCCCGTTTCCAGTTTTTTTTTTACCTTTCCCCTCCCCTTTCGTCTTACTAACAATAAAACCTCACGTCTACAAGCATCCAACTAGTTCATTTTCGACCAAAGTTAATACTTATGTATCACCTCCCTGTCACCTTCAGGTGCTTAGGCTTCCATCGGATTAGGGCCAGCCTGAAACGTAAGATACCGTATACCATAACAAATGTTTCTTTCCCACTGCTGTTGTATCAGCTCGCTTGATTTACTGCATGTAAGGAAGGATACTTCGAGCGCGTCCTCTGACCCAAGCGAAGAAACCAGATAAGTTGATGGAAAGGAGGTGTGTAGGGCGAAACGGTGGCCATGGAGTTAACTGCCGTCTGACGGTACTCAACGCCAGGAATGGAATGCGGGATGCAGAGAAGCGGTTGACGCGGTAGTCAGTCACCAAGAGGTGTGGAAATAGTCCACGCGACGATTGTTGGGGTTGTTTTGGGTTAGTAAAAAACGAACCTTCTATCTGGCACGGCCGAAATTCATCAGGATAGTTAGCAAACAACGGCCATGCAAGTTTCAAGGAGTCCATGGTAGGTGAAACAGCATCGTCCAACCACAGGGTAAAGCTATGAATACGATCCAGATTCAACAAAGGGCTAAAGAAAACAGCTCTCCATCCAGGTGTTGTGATTTCCAGTCCCCATCTTGGTGGCACATCCTTGGTTGGATCTTTCGATAGCCATAAATTAGTCAATTGCAGAGTATCTCCGGGTACCGCGGGTAGAACCGCACTGCGTGGAAAATAAACAGCCCGGTTCGATATCAAGATTTCCCAATGGGATTGTTCGTGTGGATGCTGTTGTTATGGTGCAAGTTACTGGAGAAAGCGATGAAAAAAGATATTTAGGGCAGCCGCGATCATGTGACTAATTGCCCATTCGCAGCTGACGATAAATCAGACCTCAACCATCATTGAACATGTAACAATGAAGCCATCCGCACCAGTCCATGCAGCCGAGCGCCCGATTCAGGGCCTTTTGTTGAATGTTGATGCCTGCTTTTTAATTTTACACTCTCGCTCTCGTTGGTATCCATATCCCCGCATTCCCAGGCCAGTGGAGCAAGCAAGTTCCGTGCCGAGCCATCTGGGATAACTTACCCCTCCAAAATCGAAAAACTGGCTTTCGGTCCGCAGTTGCTCGGTGTGGGGTATTTACATCTACAATCTTCTTGTAAATACGGCCGCAATCAAATCTTCGGCTGTAGTGTTTGTCACTGGATTCTCAAGATGGCGAAGGCTTCGTCCGTCAGCTGTCGTTATCGCTGGGCTTTATCAACTTCAATGCTGTTTACTACTGCATCAATGGGCCCGGCAGCAGGCCCCCCTCACCATTGAGGCGGGGAAGGTGGCGTTCGAAACAAAAGGATATTGCTCAAAGCCCACCAGCCTAGGTTCTTTCTGCCGCGGCAGCATATGGGTCTCTTCGCTCTTCTCTTCGGTAACTCGGGACTCAAGCGATGATATAAAGCTGTGATGAGAACGTATACATCATGTCCACGGGCTGGGATTAAGCCAAACTTTGCTACAAAGTTTCACATAAACATCCTTTGAACCCCAAAGCCAACTTCAAGATAAACAGATAATAAGAGACAGCGTCTGAACTATCAGCCATGGGTGAAATAGTTGCAGTTCCGAAACAGGCCAAGGCCATTGTTTATGATAACCCAGGAACGGTTTCAACGAAAGTCGTGACGGTTGATGTGCCTGAGCCTGGCCCAGGAGAAGTCTTGATTAATCTGTATGTTCAAGCTCCCACTTGTCGCCCTTCTCATTCGGTTGCACTATGCTATTCGTTCTGTTCTCCATTATTGCATCTCTCAAAATCCAATAGGACAATATGTTGACTTGTGATTTTTAAAAATCAGGACTCACTCTGGGGTCTGCCACTCGGATTATGGAATCATGACCAATAGCGTATGTCATTTGAAAAAAAATACCTGCATGATCATCTGTCCACTTTGTATTAACATTCAGTCAGTGGAAAAACCTCCCATACCCAACACCAGCCGGCCAAGTCGGTGGTCATGAGGGCGTTGGAAAGGTTGTCAAACTTGGTTCAGGCACAGAGGGCTCAGGAGTAAAACTTGGAGATCGCGTGGGTGTCAAGTGGTTACAATATGCTTGCGGCAGCTGTGGTAATGATATCCCTTCTACAAAAACTCGCCGCTGATTGTGTATTAAATTACACACGCATCAGCATCACTTATCATGACATTGAGATACTAATTCTAATTGACTCCGTGCAGAGCCTTGTGCCGCTGGTGTTGATGTCTGTTGCGTGAAGTCGAAAGTATCTGGATACTACACTCCAGGCACATTCCAGCAATACATCACGTCGCCCGCAAGCTACGTCACTCCGATTCCAGACTCGCTCCCCTCCGACTTGGCCGCCCCCCTCCTCTGCGCCGGAGTAACTGTCTATTCAGCCTTTAAGCGCAGTCGTGCTAAACCGGGTGATTGGGTCATTATTTCGGGCGCGGGAGGTGGCCTAGGCCACCTTGCCTGTCAACTCGGCAGCCGGGGCCTGGGACTCCGGATTATCGGCATCGACCACGGCAGCAAACAAGATATCGTTCTCGAATCTGGCGCGGAACATTTCATCGACATCACCAAGTTCACGGATAACGAGCCCAAAGGTGGCAAGCTCGCGGAACATGTCCGATCCCTGACCGGCGGCCTTGGCGCCCACGCCGTTATGGTCTGTACCTCTTCGAACGCGGCGTATGCGCAGGGGATGTATTTGCTTCGCATGAACGGCGTGCTGGTCTGCGTTGGGATACCAGAGAACGCGCCCCTCCCAATCGGGTCATCGTTTCCTTCCCTCATGATCGGGAAGCAGCTGTCCGTTGTTGGGTCTGCAGTGGGAACAAAACGGGAGTCAATCGAGACTATGGAATTTGGGGCGCGGGGGATTGTCAAGGTGCATTTCCGGACAGAGAAAATGGATGCGCTAACGGATGTGTTCAAGGAGATGGAAAGGGGGGAGCTTAAGGGGAGGGTGGTGCTTGATTTGTCATAACCGGGATATTGAAACTGTCCAATCCTTATATTTGGGGGACTCGGTGGGTGGCGCACAGAACTTATTTTATTTGTTACTCTGTACCGCACCTACGAATGCCCTAGGTTTTCATGTTTTCATGTAAATAGTTTGCAAGGTATAACAAGATTCTAGAGTTATAGATTTGTTTCCCGTTTTAATCCATGTCCAAGAGAGAGAGGGGAAATGATAGGAAAGCCAAGGGTAGGTAGGTATATAAAGTGCTTAAGATCGATTCTGTATTAGGGGGGGAAAGAAGAGCCCACCAAATCTACTGTACAAGAGGTAACAAAATTTGGAGAAATTCTTCAGGGATTAATTATTAGCTAGGGGGTACTAGGCAAATAGCCTCTATAAATAGAAAATAACCAGACAATCAAAACTTGGAAAACAGTTTAACGCAAGATATTAGACTATTTTTTTTTTTTTTCAAAATAATATATCCGGGTGGAATATTATGAGGGGAGAGAAGGGGGGTAACAAAATAAAAGACGACGGAGAATGAAAATATATATCAGAGTCAAGCGAAGCCCGCTCCACTGACTCTGTACATTAACCAAAATAAAAGGGAAACATAAAAAAGAAAGTATTCTTTTTATCCAGTCATCTCTTCACCCTCACTCTATCAAGCGCATGGGCGGGGATTCTGCATGTAGGGTTTTGCTAGCAATCGTACTGCCATTTCGCCGATTCCCCGGGAAGATATACCGATAACATGGTGAGCGTATGATGGGCGGAGCTGGAACCTGATTGATGGGGCTTTATTTGGGCCGCTTTCGGCCACTGCCAGACGCTCCTCCCGCGGGCCTTTTCTGCCCATATGTAGCCGCCGCGAATCCTGTGCCTGGAAATTCCCTATTCAGCAAAGCCTGAAACCGCTGCAAATATGTCACCATCGACTGATTGGACATTGGGATCTTGCTCATTATGGTCTCCAGCTGGGGTTCCCGTTCCGTAAGAATCGCTCGTGGGAGGCTATCCAGAACATCGAGAATGAAAAACTGACCCGAAACTTCTGGCTGGCCAATTGCTTGGGCGAATAAGTTGCAATCGTCTTCCGTTTCTCCTGCGGGTGGAACACGGCCCCACCCATTTCCATCAAATGCATTATAGTTGTACGTGACGACATCCCGGAGTATCCCGATCAGGGCGTCGGCCGCATTCGTGTGGCTGTCAGGCGCGCGGGGGACGATGTTAATTTCAAGCAAGGCGACAAGCTCGTACAGCTGCTTGACAACAAAGGGAACTTCCAAGGCGGTCCCGTCACGGAAAGGGGTCCCATACTGGCGATATCGGTCGAAATCAAGAAGCAGTGCCCGGGTCTTTTTCTGGATTTTATCGAAGAATATAGCAGCTCGAGCAGGAGGGGGCATTGCTTTACGGATGCTGTGGTAGACATTATCATCGTGCACAGCCAGGCGGAACATTGTTGCTTCAAAGTCACCCTGGACAACACACTGCGCGGGGGTCCTCGACTGGTTAATTGTTTCTACCTGGTCAGGCCGGAAATCATCAGGCATCGTGGATTCACTGAAAGCAGAGAGTATGTCTCTAACTTTTTCCGGGCGACTCATAGATCCGCCGTATTCTTGATCGGAAACACCAGGGGAACCAGGTTCATCGACAAAGTGCCAGCGTGCTTTTCTTGAGATATCTTCCATACGGTCGCCGATAATCTGGTACAGTGGACGGATATCCGGGGATTCACCAGTGCGTGAGAGGGAGATTCCTGGGCCTGGCCCTTCTGGCAGTGTCAATCGATGCAGTTGGTCGACGAGCCACTAAGGGGAGCGAGTGTCAGTTCCCTTCAAACAGCGTCAACATTTTCTCATCATCTAATGGAGACTTACAAATATATGTCGGCAAGCTTTAGTACCATCCCCATACTCCGAACAGGAGCATGTCATTGGCCCATGCCCCAGGTGAACCAGCCCATGGTCAAGGACCTGGAAGTCATACCCGTCCTCTGACGCACGGCATTTCTCGACAACAAATTTCCCCAAGATGCCAGACATTGCCCTAGCTCTTACATCTTCTGAAAGTCTGGCAACGTTGTACAAAATAGCTGAATTTCCTTTGACTAGGGATTTTGCTGATCCGGACGTGGCACCCTCCCCTTCGCCTTCGGAAACCTCATCCTCAGAAGAGCTATCGGCAGAATGTTCTTCCTCGTCAGCTGCTCGGCCACGTCTCTCTACTTGCCCACGAGTATATGACATCCTTCCACCGATGGATAGCTTCCCCAGTTGCTTCGTTGGAGCGGACATGAGACCAAGGTTTTATGGAGCGAAAGAAGTCGCTATTAAAGGAGATAAACGTGCAGTAGCTGGAAGTCGGAAAATTTATGGCGGCTTTAAAGAATGACTGAAATACTAATGAAAGAGAGCTTGAGAAACAAAAGAATAACTGCATCTCATGCTGCTCTGGCGCTCCTTTTGTACCTTTTCTGATGCGACAGACAAGACAAAAATCCACCCCTGGAATTTGCTTTGCCGTAAAAAAAGAGAGTTGATCAAAGAGGCGTACAACTTAACAAGTAGACAAATAGCTGTCGTATCCGACACCCAACTCAACAAGGAAGTGGATAAGGTGCGTAGATGAATAGTCAAGTAGTCGCGTATCAGTGGACAGGGCGGTTCTACCCTAGCCGGCGTGTAGATCAAAAAGAATCGAAGCAACGGCCGCTAAAGGCTGGCCGAGGGGAGATATATCAATCAGGAAACCAGCCTGGTGCCTCCGGGTCCCGCCATGCTCAGTGGCAGAGCCGGAGGGGCAGAAATGAGCAACCAATGGGAAGCTAAACCACGTTAACGGCGCTGGATACTAGATGAAGTATACTTCGGATATGATTGTAGGGTCGAATTCGTAGTTTCTGATGGGCCCCGGGAGAGATATTCCATCTGCGGCACAGCGACAGCTGACAACCCAAGGAGAGAAGGGAGAGGGAAGGGGGGGAGGTTATGGAGGAGCCCCAAAACACTCCCCATCAAGAATGCGAGAGCAGTCGCTATGTACTGTACATACATGTACCTAGGCAGTTAAAGCTGCGACCATATTTGCAGCGAATGCCGATAAGTTTGGTTTAGTATCCTGCCCACTGAGCTAACTACTGCGAGACGGTGGGCAGGTATGTGGGACCGAGTTGGAAGAGGGGAAAACGAGATAGCTGTTCGTCACATTTGGATCGGTGGGGGGGGGGCGTATGAAAAGGCATCGCCGTTTACCCCTCCGCCTAACAGAGGATCTAAACAGAGAAATCAGGGCAGCAAAACCGGCCCTGGGTTTGTTCGGAGCCACGATTCCCCTGATACAGTAGTCCAGTGCCTGGGCACACACAACGACACACAGCGACACACAGGATGTGCGGTGGGCAAACGGCGCGTCTAGCGATTAGCCCCAACGCACGTCCCCAGTCGGATCCAGCGAACGAGCGAACGAGACGAACGAACGAGCGAACTAAGTTAACGTTAACGTTGCTGTTAGCCAGGCATTATTAACTTATTCTAGTCTGGACGCAAGTCAGAGTTAACTGAGTCTGAGTTAAATGCCCGATCGTGTTAACTAGTCCAATCTGAACCGGAGCCAATCCCCGCCCATCCCTCACAGCCAGCTCCAAAGTTGCCCTAGAACGGGCTACCCCCTTATCCCCGTTGTTTGCAGCTGTAAGCCCCAAACCCGGGCGAAGTTGGGCCGGGCTGGTTCATGGGGAGCAAGAAGATATGACGACAGACAGAGAGCATCCCGAGTGTTACCTGTTCATCCCCTGGGCGGCTAAGTTAGTCCTGGTATGCGGCACAGCGCACTCTCTTGTCTTGCCCCGTTGTTCCTGGTAAAAGCTGTTTGCGGGTACGCCTTGTAAATTCAACATGGCGCGCCTCAAAGCAAAACGACCTTGCACAACGCTGCTCCCTAGACACTGCCGGATCATGATTCTCCATCCTCCCTTTTTTGTTTTTTTTTTTGGAGGGGGGGGGGCGGTTCTGATCTTGAGCATGGCACACCGACGGTTAAACAGGCGTCCTCAGCCCTTTGAGTGGCGATTTGGTCCCGTGTGCAGAGAGAGCACAGGGGATTCATTTAGCACGGCTGTGCCGCAGATTTATACCCAGCAATCCCCCAGCACCATCTTGTCTTCGAACGAGAGGGTCCCCTTATATCTCCCCCCGACTGCTGCGGCGTCAATTAGCCGGCGGACGACATCTAATTCTGGTCATCTGAATCTTCCGGCGCCGGAAGATCGACTCCTCTGTTCTGCCCGGACAGCTTCTTCGTGTCATGATAGGTCCATCAGGGGGTGTCGGAAGAGCCGTTCGACAACGCACCAAGACCCTCTACCATTCTTTATTATATGAATCATTCCATTCTAGATTTCGGGGACTATACTCCGCCGCAGATCCGTTTTACTGACAATGCCTTTGTTCCCTTCAATATCACAGCCGCACGATGCCCGGGTGGAGCGGCACCAGCCTGTTTCATAGCCGCGTTTGGATAGCCAATACCGTCCAAGAACGAGGTTCCCCTGAGCCGTTTGATATCGATTCTACATGGAATCGAGTGGATTACCGAATGGACGATAGATGTCAATTTGCAGGGCCGTCCAATGACCGGCTACGATCCACCTTGAGGTAAAAAAAAAAAAAAAAA
>QGQJ01000818.1:0-17474 GCA_003206725.1 Blastomyces emzantsi
TTTTTTTGCTTTTTTTTCTTTTTCGGCGGGATGAGCTTGTCGAAGATGAGTTGGAGCTAACTTAACAAGGGGAATAACAGGAACGGATGCGCAATTGGTTTAAATAGTTGTGAGCTTAGTTGGCGTAGTGGGCTGATGCGATGGAATTATGGAATTGAGCAGTATTTAAGGGAGGGAGATTTCGAAAAAGGAGAGGGATACTTATATATACATACATATTTATATATAGAAGTATATTTATATTATCTATGTTACCGCAGCACGGGGGGAAAAAGAAAACAAGAACTGTCATCCGCGCAATCAATCTATATTTTGAGTTTTTAATCTATGTTTCGTTTAATAAACATTACCATTAAGAGGAGATTCCCCTATACAGTATTCCATTTCTTATTCCATAAGTTACTATGTATTCCATGCATCTTCCATGCAACCCTACGGCCATCTCTCTCTATGCGACGATCTCACACCGCTTCCCTCCAAGAACATCAACAACAAGCGCCGAGTCCCCCGGACAGAGGAGCAGTCCCCAATCAGCGCTGCGTCGCTTCCCGCATGCATTGAAGGCCTGGTGCCATTTGCCGCCTGAAAAACCAGGATCACGGATCACGGATTCACGGATTTCACGGATTCATGGATTCATAGATCCTGGAGGGCGGAGGGCGGAGGGCGCGTCGACGGGCAACATTTCTACTACATGGGATGGGGATTGCCACGGAATGACACTGTTATGTATCACGCGTCAGCCACGCGCCACCCCCTCTACGCGTGAGACGCGTACCCCTGCGTACATCTCAGTACATCAGTGTAGGGGCCATACTGCCCACATTTGATCCTCTTTTTATCTTCTATCCTCTTAGCTAGTCAATTATTATCATCATCTTCTTCATAAAAGCATTATCTAGTGTAATAATGATAGCATGTCTACTATCTAGATCTCTGTTGAGATACAAGATAACAGCCATTATATTCTGATGATTTCAACAATAGACATTATTAGCACATCATCTTCTTACTGTTGTGAGAATTCATTTCTCAGAGATCTGAGAGATCTGTTTAGCTTCTGTCATCAATATCATTAAGTTATCATTCATTCATTCTCAAACCTTCATTTTTACTATCTAATATTATCAGCATTCCATTGTTGCTCACTAGCTAGTGAAGGCTCTGCTATCAGTGTCTGATAGACAGTCTCAGATCAATACATCTAGCACCACATTCTCTCTGTATACAATCTATTAGTACAACAAATGCATTCAGAAAATGCTCAGAGAAAGAGAGTGAAGTCACTCAGCTTCTTCATTATCTATTCAGTTCCCTATATTGAGCAGTTCAGAGCTGTTCACAGATTCATCATCCTTATACTTGTCTACTGCATTCAAGAGTAAACTGCAGAAAAACCACTTTTCAGCATACTCAAAGACTCAGTTCAAAATTGACACAGCATTATTATTACTATACTGAATGAGAATTCATGATAAGAAACACTCTCAGCTTATAGAAATTCTCATCATAGCAGACTTTGAAAGAGTCAAAGTCATTTTTACATTGAAAGAAGAAGCTTCTCATTCTATCTATCTAGTCAAGACAAGAGAAAGTTTCAAAAGCAATATGATCTCTCATCATTCAATTCCACAGTTTACAGAATGAATATAAAAATTCAGACAAGAGTCAAATCAAGCAGATAATAAATCCATGAATTTTGAATCTGATGATGTGTATAAAGAAGAACTATTACTCAAATTGAACTCTTTATATTCTAAGACAAATAAACTTCCAGATTATGAGCTCACTCATCAATAAAAAAACCTGTTTTCATCACAGCTAGAAGATCTGATAGATATAGAACAACTATTTACAGTCATCCCTGTCTATTCAGTCACTATAAATAAGATGATTAATGACCAAGTATAAGTTAACACAGTCTTCCCATCTTCAGTTAATAGTAATCTCAATAACAAGACACATTCTGATGCTGTAAGACTGCCCACAACTCATAGACAATATCAAACAGAGAACAGAAACATTGAAGACTCTATGTCTTCTCATGATAATGTCTGATCATCAGATTTCACTGAATACAAATTCTACAATGTGCTGTGAGAAAGACAATAACAATAATAATAATCAAGTGATGACTCTTTCTCTTTCTTCTTCTCTGAGAAGAATTTCTCATATAACTATCACAGATAAAGCTTCATTCAACAGTTTCAACATGAAAGACACAATGACTCACACTTGTCTCATCACCCTGATACTAGAACACAAGACTACAAGCTAAAGCCAGATAATATAATGATATTTAATTCTGAGAAAGTGAGAGTTCACACTTTCATTCTTCACTTTCAGCAAATCACTGTTATTTACAGAGATCAGTCAGTAAGAATGATACTTTCATGATATCTTCAAGAAGAGATATTAAAATGACTTACTGAGCTGAAGTCTGAAATCATTTAAATAATGAATGACAACTTATATAGCTGAGAGACTGAGCTATTAAAACAGTTTGAAAAGTTCTGACAACAGACTCTTCAGAAGATCATATATCTGAAGTACTGATTTTTCATCAGAAACAGCCTTTTCATATTCATATACTTTATGTGCAAAATCACTCTTCTGCAGAAAGCAGGAATTAATGACTATATTCAATTAGTTCAACATCTACACAACAGCTTAAAAGCACAGCTATAACTGAGCTGTCTTATTGACAAGTTCAGTGATGAATTTCCATCTCTTAATGAATTTCATTGCAAAGTCAAGAGTCAGGAGTCAGCTGTCTATCAGATATGAATGTTGAGCTGATAAAGCTATCAGTCAGTCTCTCAACTATTCAGTAACAGTGATAATAATGAAAAAGACAAATCAGAACTCTCTAATTTCTTTCAATGATCTATTGACAATTGTAGAGAATATCTCTGTCAAGCAGATTATAACAAGCCTGACTTTCTCTCAAAAGACATCAATTACTGAGTCAGTCAAGATAGCTGCAACAATAATAGAGACAGCTACAGATATGAGCAAAATGACAATTGAAAAAAACTGACAAGACAAGCTCCTGACAATCACACTTTTCATGTTGCACAGAATAAACCTGAACTCTCAGAGAATGACATAGCTTCTGATAATAACATTTCAGATATGACAGATGATGAGCTCTTAAACCCTGACTCTCTCTCAGAGTCAAAAAATAAATTGTAAATCTTGGACATCATTTTACCTTCAAAAGTTCAATCAACATTTTACCTCATTCAGATTTTATGTTGTTTAATGCCTACTGCATGCCTGAATTCTTGCATTCATCTACACATTCACTTATCACTATTATATTAGATGAATATAGTTATCTCTTCTCATCAATTCAGAACACAGAGTTCAGTCTCTTACTTATAGAGAAATCATTTATCTTCATTCACTTTTCATTCACATTCATTATCAATAACTCTAATAATATCAAAATCTTCATACACAGAGTAGCAGATAAGCTTCTGCTATTCTCAAAATATATCATTCTATCTGTGTAATATCATCAAGATCAATCAGAGCCTCATAATCTGATACACATGATATTTCATGTAGTCAACAAGCTCTCATCAAACATGATCATTGACATTGACATCATGCAAGAGATGAACATGATAATCAAGCTAGAACACCCTGACATTCTCACATTCTTCACACAAGATATTACAATCACTATATCACTCACAAGAACCACCCTTTCATAATTATCATCCCTGCATTTCTGACAAATCCCTGTTCACATCATCATGTCTGCTATGATACTCACTACTCATGAACATGTTGTACCTGTTACACATAAATAAATATCTGCTCACATGTCACACTGTCTATACTTTGAATCAATTTCACAACATCAGTCAGAATCTTACTTCTCAGCTGCAGAAGGCCTGTCTACAG
This sequence comes from Blastomyces emzantsi, assembly GCA_003206725.1. Taxonomy (NCBI): domain Eukaryota; kingdom Fungi; phylum Ascomycota; class Eurotiomycetes; order Onygenales; family Ajellomycetaceae; genus Blastomyces; species Blastomyces emzantsi. The sequence continues at coordinate 3,916 of QGQJ01000818.1, forward strand.
AGTAATATATACACACAATCTCTGTCACTAATTTCAGTCATATCACTGTACACCTGCCTGAAGCAACATTAGTCAGCTATCTAATCTCACTACCTCATGATGCACCAGTTGCAACATACACATCCACTCTGTCACTCAGTCACAGCAAGAAAAAACCAATGCCAGAAATCAATGAAGACACAGACATATCACTCAATCTATCTTTTCAGTTGAATCATATTGAGAACAACAACTCATTTTGCTCAGATATATCAGATCACTATGACAAACACTATCAATAAAAGATTGCATAAATTCTTTCTCACATACAAAAGCTCTTTGCACCCAGTCTTGAAAAGATAAAACATTTCCAAATGCTCATCCTCTTCATTGATGAAAATGATGTCAAGAGTCTTAAGTAATCATCATTCAACCTGTTCTTCTATGATAAATAAGTCATGGACATAATTCTAAATGATCTTCATCAAGTGAGTCACATTGAAAAAGTTCTCATTTCATAATCTTCACTTGCTGTGTCTCTCACATTCATAGTCTGAAGAAATAATAAACCTCATCTAGTCATTGATCTATAATAAATAAATCTAAAGATACATCTCAATGTCTATTCTCTTTTCAGACAGAACACTATTCTTTTCTTCTTAAGTAATGGAATAATTTTCTTCACACTCAACATTATCAAAGACTTTTTTCAGATGTCAATCTGTGAACAGAACAGATGAAAGACATTCTTTGTCATCTCTCATTGAGAATATGAATAATTAAAGGTTTTCAGTATGAGTCTGACTTTAAGTTCAGAATTCTTTCAAAATATGATGGAGTTCATATTACATCAATTTTTATAGTCTTCACTACTGATATACATCAATGACATAGTTATATTCTTCTCATCTTCTGAGTGACATCTTCACAACTTAAAAGAAGCTCTCACTTGTTTGCAATCTTCAGGTCTCACATTATTCCTTGCAAAATATCATTTCACATATTCTAGTATCTCTCTTCTCAGTAGAGTGCAGTCGAGTCCGAGTTTTTATCTGAGTTGACTCGGACTCGGTCCGCCAAGACCTCGACTCGCCTCGACTCGAGGACTCCTGGTCTCAACTCGGTCCAATATAGGGACTCGCGAGTTGACCCCGGGTTAACTCGCGAGTTGAAGCTAAGCCTAATTAGGCTTAGTTTCAATCCATTTTCAGTTTAGCCTGCTTATATAATCACCTATTTAGGCTTAGCTCTATCCATTTTAGGTTTAGCTCGCTTATATAATCAGTTCCGGAACTAAACTCGGACTCGACTCGGGCATCCCTGAACTCGACTCTGGCTCGACTCAGGGACCTTCAGACTCGACTCGGGCTCGCCTCGGAGGGGTAAGAACTCGGTCCGACTCGGACTCGACTGCACTCTACTTCTCAGTCATAAGATTTCACAACTTGGCCTTTCAACACATGAGCAGAAAGTGAAAGCCATCAGAAAGCTCATCTTTCCCACTAGTCTTCAGTAATTAGAGACAGCTATAGGTTTATTTAGCTATTATTGAGATTTTGTCTCTCACTTTACACATAAGATTGAGCCATTGCAAGTCTGAAAAACACAAGGTTTTCAGAACACCTCAATTAAAGAAAATTCATAGAAAAAGTGAGTCAAGCAAAGCATTTTCTTCACTCATGAACTCAAGGAATGCTGGTGTAAAATCAAGAATGAGCTTTGTGATATCTTGCTTCTAAAATTTCTCAATTTTCTTCAGAACTTTATAGTGTATGTTGACAGTAGTAAAGACAGCATGGAAGCTGTCATACATCAAAAGAACTCTAAAGAAAAGAAGTGATCAGTTGTTTTTCTATCTTGAACTCTAAAAGACAGTGAAAAAAACTATGGATTCACAGAATTAGAGACAGCAGCCTTGATATGAATGCTGTGAAAAGCTCTTCAATACTTCAATGATAACTTCATTGTTATTATAGATTATATCATTCTTAGAACAGCTCTGCAGATAATATCTGTGAATAAGTGTTTGAACAATTGACTGAATTGATGATCACTATTCTTATTCACTTTTACTATCAGAATGAAGATTATGCACAGAGCTGGCAGAAGTCATATCAATATGAATGCTCTATTCTGTTTATCAATAAAAGAAGTTACTCAGATTAATCAACTGCTGAGCTCTACTATAACTTTCACTGATATACCAAGATGCCTTATACATGAGGCCACCACACACAATCCCGCGAACTGCCTTCAAATAACTTGCGAGGACAATGCTTCACAGGCATTCTCTTCACATCATGCAACGAATACAACAGAATGTCGAGGATGCTTCTACATATCATGGTTTCAAATGGGACTCAATGCAAGAGCTGATGTACTACATCAATAATGAGATCCCACAGTTATGCATATCTCAGAAATTGCAGACAAGGCTAATAGTTCAAGCTCACAATCATGAGAGATATGAAGACATCACTCACACATACTTCTGTCTCTGCAAGCAAATTTTTAGCCTCAATCTAAGAAAAATGATAGTCAAATACATTAAACAATGCCTCACCTGTCAATTGACAGTTCTATATCAATATCAACAATTTGATCAACTACACTCAATCATCTCATCAAGTCAGTCATTTACATCACTCTTTCTCAACTTCATCACAGATTTATTGAAATTCAACAACTACAACACTCTACTGACAATTACTGACAAGTTTTTAAAATATGTCAGACTGATCTCTGAACACAAAGATGACTCTGTTAAAACTTAGATACATTGATTTTTTTAAGAAATTACATGCTTTTGAGGACTTTCAGTGCAGCTGATAGCTGACTGTGATAGAAGATTTCTCAATACATTCTGAAAAGAATTATTTCAATACTTCAAGACAGATCTGTGTCTTATAATAGCTTATCACTCAAGTGCAAATGAACAAGCAGAATATACTAATTAAACAGTTGAGATAGCATTACAAACTCTGTTAGTAGAATACTTCATGAAATAATGAGATGAGCTACTCTCTGAAATCAAATTTAGTCTTAATACAGCTATGTTTCAGGCAACAGACCAGACATCATTCTCAATTCTATATAAGATCAACTCAGTGTGCACTTTCACTCTATAAATACAGTCAATACTCTCTTTAGCAGACAAGTTTGTCAACACTTGTATACAAATCTGTCAGCAGATTGAAGACTTCTTAGCAATGTCTCAAGCCTGTATGTCTATCTACTTTGATGTCAATCATCAGTCAATACAACTCTCAGAATACACTTATCTCAAAGTTGTATATAAGAACAGACACAGTTATACTCTTTCAGAACAAATCACTCTGCATCTCATCTGAGTAGAGTCTTTTAAGATAATAGAGAAAGTTGAACTGCTTATCTACTGACTTCAGCTATCACCTCACTTCAAAGATATTCATTCAGTTATATCTATTATTCATTTAGAGTTCTACATTTCTGATGACTTTAGCTGACAAATTCCCACTGACTCAGATCACATCATAGAGAGCTACAAATATTAGAAAGTAGAAAAAATAACTGATGCTTGAATAAAGAATGATGTTCATCAATTGAAGATTCATTGAGAATATGATGAGAAATTATGAGAAGACAGAGATAATCTACTGCAGAACTACTCTCTATTGATACATCAATATGAGATCACAAGACATTGACAATGATGATAACAAGCATTGAACTCAACAACACAATCAACAACATAAGCAAATATTAACATATCAACAATCTTCTCACTTAGAGCACAACACATCTCTTATAAGAGTATTTAAAGCCTCTCTTCTTCTCTTTCTCTTCTTTTCTTCAACTTCTTCAAATCAATCTCTCTTCTACTACAGTTATAACTCATCATATTTATATGCAATACTCAAGCATCTCTTCTGCTATAAGTAAAAAGTCTACAATCACATCTCATCATACATCTCTGCTATCTCTATATACATCACATTATCTTCACAGCATCAACAGAACTCTCACACAAAGATAAATAGAAACTGTGTATCACTTTCTCAGACAATATACTGTCACTCTCTTATCTTATTAAGTACTATGTCATCAATGTGCTCTTACTCAATAAAATGCTGATGTGAAGATGTCAGTATCAAAGACACACAGCTGAAATTATCATGAACTTCATTCATCAGAACAGTAACTTCACTATCTTGACTGAAAATCACTTTATAACTATGATGAGGTACTTCATCATCTTTCTCAAACTCTATCACACAGTTCTTGAAGCAGTTCACTCTGACATGAAGTTCATTGACTTAGTCTTACAGCTGTTCTCTCTTGCTTAACAGATCAGTCACAATCTCTCAATCACTCTTAATGAAGTCATCTAAATTAAATATATCAAGATAGTCAGTCATCACATGCCTGTCATCATTGAAGAAGACAGTATACAATGAAACAGTCTGCTCTTTGTCATTCATGATATAAATCAGGTCACATCATATCATTATTACTCTTCATAGCTATCTCATCATGATTCATTCTTCATTATCTTCTTATTGATCTTTATATTACTGTTTCTTTTGTTTTCAACTCTGTCTCTATATATTTCTATTAAATAAAACAAAATGAGCATTTTCTTTCAATATGTTTACAAAGACAATATCTCTTTTTTTCATGTTACAGTTTCTGATTTTCAACTTTACATCAATTTATTTCTCTGTGCTCATCTTTCAAGATACTTAGCTGTATCAAGAACAATATCTTTCTTCTATTGATGATAGATGTTATGTATCACATGTCAGTCATGTGCCACCCCCTCTATGTGTGAGACATGTACCTCTGCATACATCTCAGTACACCAGTGTAGAGGCCATACCACCCACATTTGATCCTCTTTTTATCTTCTATCCTCTTAGCTAGTCAATTATTATCATCATCTTCTTCATAAAAGCATTACCTAGCGTAATAGGTTGTGAGGGCCATTTCTATCGAATATGTCTCCAACAAGTGCTCGCCTGCAAAGAGAGCCCAAATCGACAGAGCGGTAAGTGGGTTATACCCCAATGGGGGAGCAAAGGGGAGATCGCTTTTGTCACCAGACATGCCACATTCCAAATATCAACGGCGCTTCCCCAAAACATCTTGAAGATCATCTCTGACGCCATGTAGATGTGCGCCTGGACGAATGGCCCCGACCCCTGCGTCTTCCCAATTCGCGCTTCGTCGAAATCACAGAGAATGGGAAGTCCGTAGCTTTTACCTTTAACAGGCCGACGGAATCTTCTACTTTGTAAATAGTACATGACTAGTCAACCTGTTTCCGAGGGCTGCTTTCGCGAGGCCCGCCAGCATGGCGTGATGATCCAGGGTGAGCATCCCATTGTTAGTCTTTATGTCTATAGTTCTAGTTAGTATATGTATTCCATGGGTAAATTGGAGGCAAGTTTTATCAGTATAAATTGTCCCAGCTTCATCGTGCAAAAAGTCCAGAGCCAAAGAAGTCATCTAAGGGGCAATTTGAGTAGAGGTAAATCAAACGGCTTTGGGTTTAGTCTCATCATCTCAAGAAGCATCATGTGAATTGATTGCAGAACTAGACAGTGATATTTGCCGGCAGAGCCTTGGAGTTCAAAGGAATCATAAAGCCCATGAATCAGCGGCTGGGCCAGGACGGACAGATTTGAGTGGTGACAGGAGCCTGTAAATCTTTAACTCGTGTTTGACTGCAGTGAGAAAGTCTGACAAAATTGTGGACATCTTCTACACCTTATATTTATTGTCCCTGAGTAGATAGCCTTGTTAAGACAAAGGTTGCCAGAGTGGATGGTATAATCAAGGGTATAATCAAGCAGGCAACACACAGGAGATCCTGGCAAACCAACTTGTTGCGTACACCCCATATTCAAACTTTCCCGCGATCTGATATCGGGCATTATATACGTCACCAATGTTGACCGGGTGGTAATGCTCGGGTTTATAGTAGGACTAAATCTCTTCCTCGATATGTGTGTGTTTCTCGAGGTAAAGTAGTGAAAAACGATGGAATGGCAGAAACGTTCGTTAAGGATAGTTAGTGGCTTCTGCTGCAGGGAGCTTCCCCACGCGCTCAGGCGTGATATGATGGATCGATTGTAAGTCCGATCCACAGTGTACATTCCCACAACTTAAAGAGAATCGCTGGGGGGTACTCCCTGTACTCGCAGCGCCGTGAGAACGAGATAGCTGTTCTGTAAATGGGCTGGACGACATCGCGTTGCGAAACGCTGTCACATGACCCGGCGACCGGGGGGGCTTCATCGCAGCTCGGACTCGGACTTGATTCTCTGAGTTATATCCAAAGAAATCTCGCCACGGCTATATTATAGCTCAAGCGGAACGTCTAGCGCCTGTCAATGTCAACTTAGCTAATGCGCGTTGTAATAAAACAGCTCGCCCTGTTGGTGTTGAAAAATAACCTCCCCTCCATCCGTTGCGCCAGCGGCAGCAAGCCTAGCTCTTCTGACATCTTTCTCAGGCGTGATGGAGTGATAATAACTACGTCAATGGCGCTTGTCTCAGCCGCTGTCAACCTGTGCCAGAATAACATCCAATGGTTCTACTAGAATACCTAAAAATTCAACATTATTACTACTATTTCTACAGATCTCAACAGATTAGATGGATCAAAACCGATGGCAACCGGAAAAATTAAATCATCATCTGCAGATTTGATAACTACACAGCGCAACACAGCATCTGCTTGCGGGGGTCACAGATCATCTGCTTCAAACCTGGCACTTTTAGTCCCTGATCACCCCTTGACAGGGCCAATGGGAAAGCCTGTCCACACGAACAAATAATCTGGTTGGCAACATTCGCTGGTTTTAGCTCTGTTTTACGTTGTTTGGCGTTGAACTCACCTCGCTGAAAAACGTCATCCCGCATGGCAAATGCAGGGAGAGCTGAGGGTGCTGTGGAAAAACGTTTCGCACATCCTCATCTATCCTGTGCGGCTGCACCTCATCAACTCGACTACATGCTTGATATTTCCGACTACTATTCTTCTACTATCTTCTTTTGCTCTCTCTCGTCAAAATTTAACCCGAAAACCTCGCAGGTAACTCGTTCCTCCAACCTGCAACGCGAACCAAAATATCCTTTTGTGTTCACTAAATCGCAAATATAACAAATACTCCAGTTGCTAGCTGCCGTCTTCCTAAACAGCAAGAAGCATATATTTCATGTGCTTCCAATCCCTACGATTGATATATTTTTCATTTCCCCTCGGCTCTCCGCCTTGAGGGGACTATCTACTTGTCAAAACGGCGTTAGATCTAGAATCAGGCGTCACCACGCCCTTACTCAAAGATGATGGCCTGACACGTTTCGACGGCGGCGACGGCGGCGATGACGACGATGACAATGATTGTGTTCGGTTTGTGAGCTCGAAGCGGCGGCGGAGAGGGAGTAAATATGCTGGGGTGGCCGGCTCTGACTCGTCCGTATCAAACGACATTGTCTGGAAGCATTTAGCTTCGGAGGATGGTAATTCTATCAAGTACCGGACTTGTAGCTGGCAAAAGGTATGCCCCCCTGGGCGAGAGTTACCTAGTTAAAATGTCTGGAGCCAAGGGTGGAATTGTTTCAAGACCTCTCCCGCTCCGTCGTTGATATCCCCTCCGAAAAAATAAAATAGAAAAAACTAAAAAGTAAAAGAGGAAATAAGAGAGGAGGAACCCCCAATGAAGAAACGCTCAAATGAAATCGATGTTGACAGTTGTTGCACAGACTGCTGCTCTGCTCTTCTCAGAATATATCTGCCTGGCCGTTATGTCATTTCCATATTCTTATGCCGTGCTCGGTCTCGTTCCCGGTTTGATTCTGACGGTTCTTGTGGCTGGGATGGTGCTGTACACTTCATTGATCATCTGGTAGGCTGAAATGGGAGCCCCGCGGAAGGAAAAATACTGACAGGAATAACTGCTGACACCATGACCAGGCAGTTTTGTCTCCGTCACCCCGAAGTTAGAGATGTTTGCGATATAGGGCAGTACCTCTTCTGGGATTCCCAGGTTGCATGGTACCTTACGGCAGCAATGTTTCTACTCAACAACACTTTTATTCAGGTAAATGCTCTTTCCACATCTTCCTTATGAGTGATAGACATGTCACAAGGGAAGTTTTTCTTTACTGACGGACCATACAAATGCCAGGGATTGCATTGCTTGGTGGGAGCGAAATATCTCAACATTATGACCAACCACGGCGCCTGTACAATCGTATTTGTAGCAATGACCGCCATCATTTCATTCATTTGTTCTCTTCCTAGAACATTCGACACCCTGTCAAAACTCGCCAGCCTAGCGGCGCTCTGCACCTTCATTTCAGTAACATTAGCAACAGTTTTTGCTGTCATCCAAGCACATCCAGCTCATTTTACTCCAGATCCGGGCAGCGGGGGAGGAACGCCTATTGTGCTCCTTTGGCCAGCTTCAGGGACGACTTTCGTTGCCGCCATGGGTGCATTCTTGAATATCAGCTATACTTTTATTGGCCAAATCACCCTCCCCAGTTTCATCGCGGAAATGAAGAACCCCAAGGAATTCAATAAATCTCTCTACGTCGTCACCATCGCGGAGATCATCGTATTCAGCATAGTGGGCTCCGTCATCTACGCATACACAGGCAATCAATACATGACATCACCAGCCTTCGATTCATTGAGCAACAGCATCCATAAAAAGGTCTCGTTCTCGTTTATGGTTCCAACGTTAATATTCCTCGGTGTTCTTTACGCGTCTATCTCCGCCCGGTTCATATTTTTTCGTTTGTTCGACGGCACGCATCACAAGGGGAGTCACACGGTTGTTGGCTGGTTGTCCTGGGGGGGTATCCTGGCAGCCACCTGGGCCATAGCTTTCGTGATTGCGGAGGTCATACCGTTCTTCTCTGACCTGCTTTCCATTATGAGCTCGCTTTTCGATTCCTTCTTCGGCTTTATATTCTGGGGTATTGCTTATATACGCATGCGGAGAGAAGACTATGGTCCTGACTTCTATCGCAATCGTGGCTGGCGCGGGTGGGCAGGCTTTATCCTCAACCTTGTTATCATTTTGATTGGGTTTTATTTCCTAGGTCCTGGAACTTATGTGAGTAGGGAACCGTCCTCGAAATTTTTCTTTTTTTTTTCTTTTTCGTGAACGTTTAAAATTGGGTGAGCGATGCTAACACCTTTGGAACTTTTAGGCTGCTGTTGAAAGCGTTATTCTTAGATATCGGCAAGGGGAGTTTGGAAGTGCATTTTCATGTACTGATAATAGTTTATAAAGGCTGAGCTCAGTGCATGCCACCGATGTGAGTTGGTCGTTTTTGGAGAATTCTCATGTCTAGAGATGGGAGGGTTGTGTGAACCACAGAATTATGGATTAGATATGGCTATTAAAGGTAAATTACATTAGTTTCTAAAAACTAAAGGAGGGTAGATTCCAACGACATGCACAAGTGTGTAGTAACCCTCAATTTACGCTTCAACAGCATAGCCAAAACAAGAACAGGAATAGAAATTATTAGCATGCAGATCCAACAATCATATATCGAATATGTGAAATATCATTGCAAAATTGAAGCTCAATTTATTTGCCTCAGTAAGTTATGTGGTAATTGTATTTCTACCTTCTTTGTTCAGACACTGATTAATTTGAAGAGGCCTCTCACAAAGCTGTTCTTGAATTAACATCACTGGTGATATACCGCCGTTCTCCACAAGCGGGGGCAGTGGTTAAATTAGGGCTGACAAGCGCTAGTCGTGGGCCGCTATAGCCGCCGATATGAAAGCCTAAATAAAAGCTACGTAAAACCTCCATCATCCTTCCATCTCCTGGCAGCTTTTGGCATTTCGCTGACTTCGACGGCAGTTGAGGTTGCTCCGGTCTCTGACGGCATATTTTTATCCACAGAACCCCTCCGCATGTTTCAATTCATCAACTTCCTCGTCTACCAATGCGCTCTTCTAGCCCGAGAGAGGAAGGGAATAATGATGCGAAGCCATGATTGGTTCAGTTTAGTGAAATGCTAAATCCTGTTTTTTATTTTCCATTTTTATTTCCATTTTTATGATTGCATGATAAATCAGTTCATTGGAATCATTTATATGGGTGGGCGGGCATTCTCGTCCTCAATTCCCATCCCCATCCTCACTGACAGCATATCGCCATCGTACATTCAACAGTGCAGCTGAACCCCCGTCTCTGCGGCACGGCTTCTTCCCCGCACCCATCAGGGAATCACACATCATGCAAACGCTCGGCCTAGAGCTGTAAGTGGTCGGATAGGTTTTTAATCTGTCGCATGCATGATGCACGCAGCGGCTTTGCGTTGGAACTTATCCATAGCAACTGTCTTACACTTCTTTCTGCATGATGCAACGGGCGGGGGCGCATGATACCAGAATGGGAATGTTCAGTGTTTGATGAGGGGGTCATTTCTTCTGGGTTAGCTTAGAAGGGTACAGGGAGGAGAGTATCACCTTTTTTCATTTTCTTTTCTCTTCTCGTCTTCTCTTTTCTTTCTTTTTCCTCCGTCCTTGCTTCAGTCGTGAATGTGAAGGATGGAAGGTTATGAAGGACACATCACGGAGCTGTCACTGGGAATCAACAGACATTTAAACTGAAGATCAAACGCATTGCAACAGTGGCATTAATTGCATGGTAAGCGATTCTAGTAATACTCAGCAATGTTCAGTAGAGAAGTTGTTTGCACATATTTGAGAAGAACATGTTCTTCGATCAAAATCATGCAGTGTATTAACATTTGACATGCCATATAGAGGTGCAACAACACCCGACCTTTCCATAGCTCACACAAAAGGGCCGAAGACGTTATATTAGTGGAGGACTGAGCTTGGGGCTATCAAAAACTGTTATGCTTATTTTGTCCCGTTATTCGTGTTTCGGCAGCCATGGAGTGCATCCCGTGCAACCGGCGATTTAAGAGCGAAAAGGCTCTCGAGGAGCATATTAAATACTCACCAGCTCATGTCGTGAAGTACAATTGCAACAGTTGCAACCGATCGTTCAAAAGTGAAAAAGCCCTTGAACAGCACATGCAATACTCCCCAGCTCATGCTGTGAAGTACAATTGCAACAGCTGCAACCGATCGTTCAAAAGTGAACACGCCCTTGAACAGCACATCCAAGACTCGCCCCCAGTTCACACTCAGAAGGGCAGCAACAAATCGCTCGGACGAAAAGCAGCTCAAAAGCAGCATATCCAAAACTCCCCGGCTCATGCTCACACGCACAGTCAAAGATGGTCCATGTATCCAACGCACCACGAGCATGTATCAAGCCTGCTGGAAGAGGAGGGCCTCCATTTCGGCTTCCACAACGTTGACCAAGCCAGAGCCTGCATCAACGACCACGACACAAGCATCATGGGCCGATTCACCTGTCACAATGACTCATGCAGCGCTAACAGGTGGTCAAGTAAACAAATTGCCATCACCATACGCGAGTACCCTGGGAACAAATACAATGCGAGGGTATATCATCAGCGCTGCGAACGCTGCAATTCTCTAAGCAGACCGGTTCTTGATGAGTCTTATGCAGAAAGAGTGGCGTATCGTATCAAAAAATGGAGTGGCATTTCGATGGGTTCCCCTCGTCCTTATTCAATTCGAAGTAAAGGTCCTCACCAAAGTGATCTATGTGAGGGATGCAAGGATGGTCATTGCAGCGCATTGTGATCATGGAATTCTGTTAATTAGGCGAGTGAAATTTGGTCCTGTGGTGTGCCTACTTCTTTTTCCTGTTGGAATCTAGTATATACTTCTGCGGTCATGAAAGTGATAGGAGTCACCATCTCGTTGGACGCAGGGTCTCGGATAATACCACCCGCCGCAACAATCCCCGTGGCGGCGCTGAGCGCGTTGTTTCTTGATTCTTCCAATTTCGGCAATTAAGCATTATGTTTCGTCGAAATGTTCGTGTCGTCGATATACATACTTGAGGAAGATGCAAACCAGCAAGCAACATTGTCCATTTTTGAGCTAAGAAGTTCAGGCTAGATTTGCGTCGATTCCATTCTACCAGAAATCACCTTTAGAAACAGTTGTGTGGACAGCTGAAAGGATTCCTCATACTCAGAGAAGCAATCGGTTCAGAGCACGCATCAAAAGCCCGAGTCTCTGTTTCATATAGCTTAGTTGATTGCGAATTGAAGCACAACATCCGGATGTTTGGTCAGGTTTCTCCCAGGAATGTGGTGTAGCTAATTAAATAAATAAAGCAGCAAAATGGTTATCAAAAGTGACTTCCTTGATACTTGAGAACGATAACATAATGGAGTCTTCTACGGCTCATGCTCCCTCACGTAATGAAATTCTGAACGAAGGACCTTGGTTATGTTTGAAAGAACAAAGTAATCAATTGAAGTATTGTATGAAGAGTTTGGCACAGCCTAAATCATCTCTGTATAACTTTGTGTCTGGTGGTCTTCTACACTTCATCACACAGAAGACTTTGATAGTTTAATGCAGAATAAGATATTACCGTCTTCAAGCATATGAAGTCTTTCTTTCTCTCACACAGATTCTGTATTCAAAACTTTTTTCTTGTAGGATCATTGATATCTTTCCCTTATCGCTCACATTACCAGATACTTGTATTATCCCTCTTTATTGCTTTTCAAGCGTTTTCCTTTTTCAAGACAGAAATTATAAGATACTCCTATTTTAACTATCGTCTGTTCTCTCCAAGGAATGTAGCAGATGCGTTTTTAAGTTAGGGTTCTCCCTCTTGCTCCCCCTCCGATTGCTGAATTTGATTAATAGTGGAAATCGTCGGAAAGCTTAAAAAACAACCGATTGGATCCTTTTATTGTAGTTTTTTTTTGCTATTTTCACTTTCATTTTTGTCTTTCTGAATGGAGTCCAGGTTTATGGCACGAGGTCGAGTTGCTTGTAACGGAGATGTCCAACACCCGTGTCCAATACTGTACAGTACAATAGCTCCTAGTTGCTGCTATCTTGTACTGTATGGATACAATCAGCATTGGTATATTTACCATCTGTGGATGTGGTCTGATACCGCTTACTCTCCTACGGACCTCCGTTAACAGTTAGGATAGATAGGTTCATGTTAAGTTGTCTAAACACACGGTTAGATGTCATATCAAGTATAAATACCCTGACTCCCCGAGCCTGCAACCCGGAGATGGACGATGGATGGGAGGGTACATGATCCATACCCCCATGTTTCTATCCTCGTTCGCAATAAATTCGCATCTTATTTTAAGCCAGAAGGAAAAAGAAGAAAAAATGTATATGGGATATCGCAATCGCTCCACGATGTAACCAAAAGCAGCAACAAAAGAGAAGAGGCACGCCTATGAAGTATAAGGCCAAAAAAGGATAGGATGAATGATGAGGGGGGGGAAATAGGGGATGTGGCAATCATCCAGGAGTAACTGATCACATCCCGATAAGCTTCCTCTGTGTCTATGGGGAAAAGAGATAAAATATATGGAATACCCGTCTGCTAAAACAGAAATTAAAACACCACCACATTCGCCATCTCCATACCAAGTTCCCTTGAATATGGTCCAAAAAAAAAAAGAAAGAA
>QGQJ01000822.1:0-28382 GCA_003206725.1 Blastomyces emzantsi
TTGTGTTACGGGCGGGAATGGCATTTGCTTGCATGGATTTGGGACGAGCCGGGTGGAAAAAATATAATGGCTGGCGGCATTTTTTCCCTGCTATTTTCACCCTTTTCTAACCCTTATATTTTCTCCTTACCAGCCCCTTGTTGGGTCTTAATTTATATATCTACTTTTCATTTTTGCCATACCATGCCTGCTGCTATCTGTATTATCACTACTATTTAATATGTACCATTACGCGCATTGTATATAAAACAGCCGCGTTTTTTAACTTTCAATCTCGAGTCAGATTCGAAAGTTCAAAGATCTTTCCCAACCTCCCTCGTCCATGCTGCATGCCGGTAGCTCTAACCGCGGCGTTATCTAACTCCAGCCAGTTAGCTACCTTATTCTTGAACCGCCGCCACCCAACCACCGCTTGCTCAGAACTGACCAACTTAGCTTACCATTTCATTCCTTTGCTCTCAAATTTAACTTCTACAAAACTCACGTCTGTCTGCATTGGTGCCCGCAGCCGCCACGGAACGCCCCCTAACCATTCTTTACTTTACCCTCAAAGGCGCGGCGGGATTAAACGGTGTTTGAATCTTTGGAATCGAACTACAGTATACCTAATCGCCTTCTCCTTTGGTACGCAGGGCGGCATTTCACAAGGCATAATTTTTTTTTTTTTTTCAAAAAAGGACAAGAACTAGAAAGTTATTATTCGTCGCCACCCCTCCCCCGCGCTACCAACATCTTCTTTGTTCGCTCCCGTTCCTCGTTTCGCCGTTTCTGCCATTCCGAAGCGAATCAGCGGCTCTTGGCTTTTGCTGATCTTCGCATATTCCGAAGCATGGGCTGCAGCTCTAACCTCGGCGGATTTAAAATACCCATGGAGAAACACGCCCCAGAGCCAACGGTAAACAAGAAATATCGGAACTGCAACCTTCAGCTTCTTCCGTCCACTAAAAAGCGGCTATGGCATTACTATTAGCCGTGTGTACCTGTTGTTATTGTCACTTTTCTCTCCTTTTCATTCCCAAGCCCTCCTTTGCGCAATGGCGTAATTGCGGAAGTCCCAAGACTCAGCAGAGTTAACTCCTGCACTATATGTATGCAAATCGCATCTCCTCGTAATATGCATCTGCTGTGGAAGGCTTTAAGAGGGAAAGAGAACAAGGCAATTGACCCTTATTTCGCCGCTTTTGTCCCTGTCTGATAAACACTCATCACGAGAGCTTCTCGTATATGTACTGAGCCCATGTGTGTATTGAGCCATTTACTTTCCAAAGGCCTTAGCCCCCTTTCACCGTAACACAAGATGCCGCAGAGGAGGAGCGTGGAGAACTCTGGCACACATCCTATGCAGTGTAGCCGTCGGCATTTTTCCACTAATTTTTCAGTTTTTATTTTATTTTAAATTAATTATTCTTTTAAAATGGTTTTTATTTGTCGTCACAGGGTTATTCAAGGCAGGAAATGGAAAATGGAAAATAAACGCAAATGAAAGCCACTGGAGGTTCCTCCATACATTTGGCAGTTGACGACGGTGTCACTTGGATTGAGTGCACCTAGGTCCCCTTACTTCTTGCAAACTACCCGTTTGGGTTTCTTGTTTTCAGACTCCTAGATCTGTCAAAGGGGAGGGTTTGGTGCCATGATTCCGTAAACAAGCCTTTAGTCGCTATTTTAACAGTATCCCGTTTATCTATATGCCGAAGGGTCTCCGAGAAGTCCGATTTATGTCAAGCAATTGCTCGGTTCTCATTGTACACTTGGTAAAATGAGTAATTAGTGATTTTGGTACCACTATGATTATTATCACATACCTCAGTTCGGCAGCTGCTTGGTCAATTTGCCTTTTATGTCTCATACTGATATAGGATATATGCTCTAAGTGGTACCATTGATACCGAACGGCAGCAATAGCGATACATAACAAAAATGACAGAAAAGGTTGGCGGATATTTTGTCTACGGACCCAGCCATAATTCTTGTTCAAAATGGAAAAAAGGCTATTCAATTTCCGTTTGTGGAATACGGGCGTAAGAGGGATGAAGTGCAGTGTCTCCTGTCAATGGCAGGGTTAGTACCCTCCCCCCGGGCCAGCAAGGGGGGGCCGTTGCGTCCAATATCATAGCTGCTGCAGGATAAGTGATTATCAACGGCCCGGGGTCGCGGTGGAGGCTGGGCCTATCAAAAGCTTCATCATCTTTTAATCTCTTATCTCTATTAGGATTATCAAATTGTTGAACACGGTTCAGCGATCACCCCCGACCCCGAGTCTATGTAGCGGTTTTAATTTTCGTGCATCGGTTCACAAAAGCGTGGAATGTACCGATACAATGCGCCGAGCCCTAGGCTCTCGGACTTTTTACGCAGGTGGTAGGTAACCGGTTATGTTGCTCAAGGCCCTACGCCGTTTGGTAAAATAAAATAGTTAGCGGGGTTTTGCGTTCATAGAGTTGATAGGATGAGATGAAAGGGATGGGTTCAAGTGCTTACTATATTCCGTTTCCCCGCGCTAATGAACATTTCTCTCCTTTTTCACCGGCCAAACCAGAGGAAACGAGAGGGGCGGACAAGGTCAGTTGATTATCACTCATATCCGGTATAGGGTCATATGTACTGTACATGTACTTCCATATCGACGATGTAGAGAAGTGTACTCAATCTCGTGCTAGGTGGTCCATGCTGTGCATTTTTATGCCGTTACACACTGCTTGCACCTTTTCTAGAGTAATAGTGGGGCTGGTAAATGTCACAGAACATATTGAGGCCCCCATTCCGCGTCTGGAACCATAGTACGGGTAAACAATGTAAGACGGATACGCCCGCAGTGATCATACCATCTTCGGTTTTGACCAGGATAGTCGAGGGGGAAGGGGGGGCATGGGAAAATAAAGCGGTATAATGCAATAAATAAAAATAGTAATTGGCAATCGTAATGCATTATTCATGCACAAAATCGAATATGATGTCAGACATACGGGATCATTATGAGCACGGGAAGGTGTGATAAGAGACATGGGCATACGGCAGGTGGCTCAAAGAAAAATAACGAGGCCACGTTTTCAGAATGCAGCTTGCTCGACAAGGTGTTTATTGTCGGTCTAAACAACGGAGCAAGGCGCTCACATCCTCTTTTCTTCCCGCTGAGCTCTGTTTACTTGTTCCTAACCTGATAGAGGCTAAACAGAATAGAGTTCAAGATGTGGAGAGCTTTTTCAGTGGGGCATCATCTGGCAATTCCTCATTGGCTTAAACTACCAGGGAACAGATTAAGGTGTTCCAAGGGTAACACTAGCGCAACTTAATTTGGACGTTGGGTCTCCGCCGCTCCCGTTCGTTCGATATGGTGGGTTCTGCCTCGTGTGTCAGAGCCTGTGAGTGTATAACCTATAACAAGCGGTTGTATATCTGTGTTTGGCATTTGCATGGCTTTTCCTGGAGGTACGAAAACTTCCTATCGAAATACCCCTTTGGGACGGCGCCCCCTTTCTTGTGTAACTCTCCAACGCTTTTGCTTGCTTAAGCTAGGCGCCTAACATGACCACGCCTGACGTCAAACAGTGTATCTCAAGGCCCTCCACATGACAAATGCTATTCAGGCCATGATGTACTGCACGTTCCTTATCGAGTCAGTTGTGCTCCTTTGTTGCCAATTGGTACATGACGTAGCTGGGTGTCACCTCAGTAATCCTGCCGCTCCGTGCTCGATTAGGCAGTTCGATACTGTCCATTTTGTGCTCCATTCAAAATATTTCGGCGAATGGTATTCTACCACCGTCAGATTTTGGGGCGCCAAAATTATACATGCGCACTGCAAAAGGGGTATTGCTTTTCACATTCAATTTTGGACCGGAGAAGGGTCAGTGGAAGCAAAGGCCGAACAAGCAGCTAGCCGCAACGAACGCTATGGTCCATTCACGAATTTTAAGCTTTATCTTTCATTGGTACAATTTACCCCGCGACCTGATAGCCAAAGATCAGCCCCGGGGGAACAAAGAAACCTACGACGGAAAAATCAACGGATAGTGGCTGAAGAACCCTGGTTCTGGGACCAACGGGTCAACGCCCTGCTAGCCCATGGGAATATGCGCCTCGTGGTCTTGGCTTAACTGAACTACTCTCCTTAGGGGAACGCCCAAAGTTTGTATTGTTCCAGATATCTTTCCCTCCTGCGCATTTTGCAGAAGAACCAGGAAACAAGCGTACAGAGTACAGCCGATTACAGGTGAGAAACACCCTAGTGGCTGTCACGGGTACGTAGGTCCAATCAGGATATTTGCTGCTGTGCCTTGCATATCCCGACAAGTGGGGACGATAGGCTGGCAAATTAAACTGGCGAGGCCAATCCTCTTCCACTGTTTTGCTCGTTGAGCCATTTTGGGAGGCGGGAGAAGAAAAAGCAACGGGTAAACCCAATTCAGCCATGGTCGTTTTTAACCCTCCCCCCAACCTCCGTGCTCCAGCCGTCAATCAGCATGCCAGTTAACAATGGCTGCTTGCATATACGTGCGCATGGCGAGCAAGATAATGCGCATGAACACGCTCGCGGCTATTTATCCCCGTTTGACCGATGCACGATTTCAGTACGCGATGACCGAAACGGTTTTTGAAGGACGGAACAATAGAAAGAGCCGACATCTAGCTGGTAAGGTATAATGCTATCCGGACATCGGCTATCGCCACACATTTAGCCATTACTCTTTATTTACTTTTAACCTATACTTTCAAAGATCGAGGCCTCTTTCTGGATTTTTTCCACTGGTTGGAGATCTCCAACTAACCTGGTATTCGGAGCCGTTTTCCACTCCCACCGTCATGGAGTTGGAAAATACCAGTTTTTCGGTGTGGCTAAACGCTATCACTCTTTGGGTATTCAATGAGCCGGAGAGAAACGGTAGTTCGATGGTCTCAAATAGCAATTTCCGCTTTGAGACGCTGGTTATTTCAATTGTATGTTCGCTGTGTATACAACGAACCCTTGAAACCTGGTAGCTTTTGGCCAAGGGTAGATTATCAATCTTTGGTTGATTGCCTACTCCAGACAGTTGAGTTTCTGGGAAATTTAACGCAAATCACCATCCGACCTCGCGGATCCCGGGATCAAGACTATCCGTACGACTGAGAATAGGATTTCGGCAAAATTCTCTTCCTTATTATTAATGATATCCGCTCTTATCAAAAACTTTCCCATCCACAACCTTTTGCGCCATGCATGAGGAGGTTCTTCTCCGTTTTAATGATACCCATGTACTATGAGAAACTTATCAATCTACAAGCCTTATTGCGCCATCAATGAGGACGATCGGTCTATTCAAGAGCTTAATGACCAATTTCCTCTTTTGACTTGACAGCTGCGTACCCCTGTATACACACACCACTGCTGAGTATTCAGCTTGCGCCCGGAAAACCAGAGTTTTTTGGATTCATGTTTTGAAAATGTTCAAACCTATTCATGATTCGCAAAGAAATTCTTTTCCGAATGTTTCTTCAACGTACACGAACGTGCAGTACAGGTAGGCTTTTAACGGTTTTGTTCCGTTTTAACTGCCTTTCTCTCATCTAGCGCTGAATGTGCGCGAATCCTAGTAAACAGAGTTCATGCTATTGCGACATAGAACTTTCTTTTTAGGTCTAACTAGGTACACGCGTACTTTAGTATCTTACCTCATGACTAAAGCTTAGATTACCCTCAGAATATGAGTTACTCAGATAACTTTCTAGTTTCCGAACCTAAAATACCCCAGCAAGCAGGATGAACGACTCTTTCCCGACGGGAAGCTGACTAACCACAAGCGCATCAACCCCGAGGAATCTTGATCAGTCCATACAGTTCGACAACCTGTTGCTCAACCACCGAAGAAAATCGTTTCTCATTCATGGACTGATGGCCCAGATGTTAATATGCCATCCTCGTGAAGCCAGGATTGACGGATTGTCGATACCATCCCAGTGCCACTCAGTGAGATAAGGCATAACGTACCCCCGAAGCGTGGCATGAGAGATTCCATCTCAAAATGCCAGGCAATCCACCTCGGGATGGGGGAGGTAGCCTTGACTCCCGCAGCGTTTGCGCTTGAATCAGCATTCTCCACGCCGCCGATTTGGCTAACGTACATTTATTTTTGCCGGTAGGATACCGCTCACGGTTGAATGTACACGTACACTGTGCCTTCCAATTTCAATCACTTTGAACGGACGCACATTTATTGCGCCGATGAAAAAGGGAGAGCATATCGGCCCCCACACGCAGCCACTGATGTGATTGAACATCCGTCCAGAGAACGTCCGACGTCACTCAGGAAAAATTGTTGGATGGTCGATGCCACTTAGTGCTATAAAGGTTCAAGGGTCGATGTTGCGCTTGAAATCAGGTTTTTTGGAGGCTTGTTTGTAGTTGGATCTCGAAGAAAGATGCTCAACAGTACATTCATGCGACCTCCGTGCTTAGGTATGCGTGCGAAAGATATGGATAGAGAACTGAGATTGGAGCATACGATATCTAGCCCCCAGTCTCCTGGATCAAATCGGTTTTGCAGTGACACCATATGCCCACCAAACCTGTGCGGCGTGGGAGCAAAATGATGTGGGTCATTCCATCTGAAAGTACGCGCGCGCTCTTGAACAACTGTATCTGTTGGGATGGTCGTATCTGGGTATTATTAGACCGACATAGGAAGCTAGTAAGGCTCTGCATGGGATAACGGCCTCGTCTGGAAATCACCTGCGTATTCATAGTATATTTCTCCTGCTATGTGCTGTCTAGACGAACTAGTTGTCTAGAAAGTCGGCTTGCCTAGGTTTAGACATGCAATTGTTGACATCAAATACAAAGTTGTGGTATGTCACTCGTGCAGTAGATCGTAACTTAGCCAACATTTAATTTTCCCTCGGCAGAAGTTCTATTCGCATCCATCCCTTGATTGGACCTATCTCCAACGTCCAATAATTTGATTACTCGCTCACACGCAAGGCTCACCATTGGGAAATAAACCATTCGTTGGCGCAATCTGCGTTAACGCTCCAGACAGGTAAATTCAGACATGTTATTCCGTACCTCCCAATTATTGTATTTGCAGGTCGATAAGCGAAATGTCCTATACTAACAGCCATCATACGACCAAAAAAAGAACGTCACAACGCGAAATAAGTGCTGTAAGGAATGACATCCATATTTTTCTCCTCTTCTCTTCTCTCGCTCAGAATAAGCGCAACTCATACTTGTTGATAGTGGCTTTGATGCACGTGGGCGGAAAATGAATGTTAAAACTTGGCTAGTTCTCTCCCTCAGTGACTATGTCCCTGGTCCGACGAATCAAATTCTAATAGTGAGCTCTCCTCGTTCCGGGCAAACCCCTCGGGGCATCTTTAGGTTAGTAGTAGATGCGCATTTGTGATGACCTCACCTGATAAAAATCTTCTAAGGTTGCACTAGCCACCAGGGTATCAATGAGCTGACCAGCCAATCATTGCTTCTCAGTGACACAAGCTAGCTTGCCCTGATGGAAACATTTTTTGACATTCCACCACACCGAGGAGTATATGTAGAAGAATGCATTTTTTGATGATGCATCAGTGCGTCCACGATTTCATATTCCCTTCATTTTGAAAAGTTCACATCTGTTTCCTATTCTCGGGCCGAACCGAGATTTTTGTCGCCTTTTTAGCTCACCATGTCCCCTTTAGGTAATGGAGGTCATGGCATCAGTATAGATGAAACACAGATAAATAATCCTAAGGGAATGGTAGAGCCTTCACAACCCGACGTTGAAAAACAGGGCATCATCGGATCAAACCAGGCCGTCAAGGAGTCCATATTCAAGGGTCTTGGGATTCTCGATCGATTTCTTGCATTATGGATATTCCTCGCGATGGCAATCGGCATTATACTAGGCAATTTTGTCCCCAACACTGGTCCAGCTTTGCAAAAAGGAACATTTGTTGGTGTTTCCGTCCCCATTGGTATGTTCAGGGCATGGGTTGCTTTTGTCTTTTTCCTTTGCCTCCCATTCCTTATAGCTAGCTGCTGATGGGTTTGAAGCAATTGGTCTTTTGATCATGATGTACCCGATCCTATGCAAAGTGCGCTATGAATCTTTGCACCATCTCTTTCAAACTCGTCAAATATGGATCCAGATTGCTTTCAGCGTTTTTGTCAATTGGGTCATTGCCCCCTTATTAATGGTAAGTGTTGCAAGCTCCTTCATGTGGTCAACAGAATATAGTGGCTAATGTACCGTGTCGTCCACTAGTTGGCTTTGGCTTGGGCTTTCTTACCAGATGAGCCGGAGCTTAGAGAGGGCCTTATTCTTGTTGGATTAGCAAGATGCATTGCGATGGTAGGTAGAAAAAATTCCGCCACTATAGCAATTCATGCAATTCCGATGAAAGCTAACAAATCGCCGACCGACGTGTTCCGTAAACTGTAGGTTTTAATTTGGACGGCCCTTTCTGGCGGTGACGGTGAATATTGTGCTATCCTCGTTGCTGTCAATTCGCTGCTTCAAATGGTCCTTTTTGCGCCACTTGCTATTCTTTTCATCAATATCATCGGCAGTTCTGGCAGCCAGGTCACACTATCTTACTCGACTGCAGCCAAAAGTGTTGCAGTTTTCCTTGGAATCCCACTTGGAGCTGCGATCGTGACCCGATTTAGTCTGCGGAAACTAGCCAGTCCGGCTTGGTATGAATCCACGTTCTTGAAGTGGATAAGCCCATGGTCTCTCATAGGCCTCCTTTTCACCATCCTCGTGCTGTTTGCCTCCCAGGGCCGGCAGGTTGTTCATCAGATAGTTTCAGTCGTCAGAGTCTCGGCTCCTTTGATTGTCTATTTCGTCATCGTATTCTTTGCGACTTTATTCGTCACCTACAAGCTTGGGTTTGGTTACAAACTCTCCTCCACGCAAAGTTTTACTGCCGCCAGTAATAATTTTGAGCTCGCCATTGCTGTTGCTGTTTCGACATTTGGACCCAACAGCAACCAGGCTCTAGCGTCAACCGTCGGACCACTGATTGAGGTGCCGCTTTTGCTCGGCCTAGTTTATGTTGCTAAAGCAATCGCGAAGCGGGTGGGTTGGAAAGATTGACAGTGGAGAAGCCACTTATTTCAAACATTCGAGAGGATAGAAAAATAGGAGTTGGCTTTGGTCGTTGTGACCGTGTTAAATAATGGTTTTCTCGGCGCGAAGGTACTCTCAAGCTTTGATTTGATAATTGGCGGTTAGCATAGCGGCATAGATGTCATTACAGAAATGGATACAAGTACCTAGGTAGATTCTAGCAATACACACCTGATTTCACTCTCCCAATTGGCTAATAATGATTATATGCTCTGTGATTATTTTTAGTTCAATATAGCTAGAAGGCTGATGGTTTGAACGACAACCAGCGGCCTTCCTCTAGCCTTGAGAAAGCATTCGATCCAATCGACAAACGTGTAAATTTGTCGAGTGGCAAGGGCAATGACTAGGTGCCATTTGCGGTTGCTAGTCTCTCTCCTGGTCTGAAATTTTGAGTTGACTGTTCTGCAAGGCCTGAGATCAGGGGCTTATCGAACCACAAATAAAGAGCATCAAAAGAGGAAATTTTATCATGATAATCCTTAAAATAGTGGTATCCGGATAGTTACTATTTGGATGATCATACCGCATGTACATGACATGAATATACAACCCATCCGAGACGTTGGAGGAGAACTGCACAAGAGAAACTCTTTTTGTTGGAGGGGCTTGGCTTAGATGGTTCGTCCTCCCTCTACCATATGGTGAGAAGGTGATGGAGCTCTTTTGCCCCAGTAGCCTAGACTTTTGAGGTGGAGAATTTGGAGGTGAAGAAAACATGACATAAGCAATGACATAGCAGATAACTAGGTACCGCCCGAGCGGGAAACGGCCGTCCACTTCTGCGCTTGCGGTCCGCCGCGCCGACCGCAGCTAAACCGCAACCCGTCTACTCCGTATATAAACCCGCACCTCTTGCTGTTCTAACGACCTCACTCCGCCGCCCTTCATACACTCGCTCTACCTCGCCCTTATTCAACCACGCTCACCCAGGCTCGCTCAAGTGTGAGTGAGGGCGCACCTGGGTCATCACCGTGCGTCCCGTCACTGGAATCTTCTCTTTTTCTCCCCCTTCTTGGCAGCCTGTACATGATCTGATTCCTGGATGTGAGGAGTTGGTCCATGAGTTCCACACTAAATTGGGGAAAGTAGAGAGTTACAGATCCCTTAAGCGGCGTGGAAGACCACCTTTTGAGGAACCGCTCCAAGAAGGCGCGGTTTACATTTTAGCAACAGCCTGTTCTTGTATTGATTCAACTTGTTCTCGTCTCATCTTTGCATTGGATAAATGTCTCATGATAACTCCATTGCTGCCCTTCTTTACAAATGATCGGCTAAGCATGTTCTACTAGCGTTCTCTAGAATGTTACCTTCTTGTCGTTCTTACCTTGTCGATGTATTTGACCATCTCGAGATAGCTGAGATATATTTTCATCAATGAATGTACTTGTCAAACGTTAGGCAGAGAAAGGAAGTTTGATTCTTGTTCCTTGAATTGACCACTTCTCATGGCGCATCGTGGCCCTTCTTGTAATTGATGGCGGTGTCAAAACTATGCGCAGTGGTCTTCACACTTTTACAATGAGGAATAGAATATTTACATAGCAAGTGAGGAAAGATTCCTCATATAAATGCTAGATCTAGAAAATGCTGGACCGAGAGCTGGTGGTAGATACATATTCGACGTTCGTGGAAGTTACGCCTCGTTGAACAGTGCCTCTTTAAACTCCACCTTCCTCATTATTCCCTTTCACCCGCCGTCGTTTGCGCATATCTCGCGCCCTTGCGCGTTTCTCCAGACACCCAGTTTATCTATATGTGTCGCGCCAGCTTCTGACGCAAGTACTTTGCCTAGTGAACAGGCACTAGGTTGCTTGAGGAAAAATATTCCCTTTTTCGGGGCTCTTCCCGGATGGTACCACACTGCCTACATTCATCTGACTTGCCCCCGTGGTCTTGGAGCCGATGTTCAATATCCAAGACGCTCCACGCGTTCTCCCTTTCCTTGTATATCTTGTTATAATGTTTGTAGATTTGAACGTCGAAGGTGCGGCCAATGTAATGAAACCAATCCTCGATTGCTTGGTGGAAGCATTCGTCTATTTTCAATTGACCGCTCCGTACCAGGGGAGGCAGGTCGCTAAAGATTTGCTTCATGCTCTCGATCTATATATGTGAAAATGCTGTTCGGCTGTTGATGACAGGGTTGGAATTGCTATCTACAACAGTACATCGCTATTGTCATGGCAGCTGCGAAATTTTAAGACGTAAGGGACAGCAACCCCTATCTAATTCTCCTTCCATGTCCGTGGCTGAGGCTGTCAGCTCTGCATCGCTCCAAGCATAAAGACACTGCGCACACCTGCTCTATCTTCCCATGCCAGTCCCTGATTACTTGTTCTGCTTGTTTGCCTTGTTGCCTTGCTACCATAGTAGTTCCTAAAGTGGGAATAAGAGCACCGTAGACCTCATAATGTTCGATGTTGACAAGTTCTCATCCATCGGGTTCCCCGACTAGGAAGGGGTGATCGAGTAGCTTGGTGATTGGCATTCGCCTTTGAGGGTTTTGCTGTAGCATCAACGAAAGAAACGATACAAGATGCTGGACGTTCTCAGTACCGAAGTCATATGGCAACCTGTCTGTCAGGTGTTTTGTAAAGTTCTCATGCATCTGACCGTTCTCATCAAGGAGCTGGCTAATACGGTATGTGTGCTCTTTGTCAATCTGTTCAGCTGTGAGGCCAAAAGACCCCAAGGGAAATAATGGCTCGTTTGTCGCCAATTCAAATATCTTTACACAAGGATTAGATTGGAGAGAACTGAGTTTAGATACAGGGGGGCATACCAAACAACCCAAAGCCCAGATATCTATGCTGGCATCCCAAGTATTTCGGTGGATTAGCTCAGGTGCACGCAAGGCTGTCGGTGTTACCGGCCGCTGATCACGTTGTCGACTCCATAGAGCTAGGTAATGACATGAGTCTTGTACCAGCTTTGGGTCCGATATAAACAACGGGTGCATCATACCTCCACCCAGATCACCAATCTTAACCAAGATAGTAGTGAAGTCTGCGTCATCCAGTTCACCCCGACGTCTCTGTGTAGCCATCAAATATTCTGGCACACTGTCATCTACCTTCACTCCTTCCAGCCACCTAACAGGGCTGTACTCAGGAGGCTGCAAAAATGCCTCGCAGTGCACAGCCCCAACAATTGAAAACATAACATTTGCGGGTTGCAGATCTGCATTATGTCAGGACACTATATTTCATACTTCAGGCGTTGACCTACCGCAATGAATTATGCCTAGCTGATGAAGAAAGTCAAGACCTAACAAGACTTGTTTGGAAATAGCTTGTACACAGGCTGCATGGTGCAGTCTTCCACTGACACTCATTATTTCACCATCAGATATCATTACAGGGAGCACCAGACACAAGTGTGTCCCATTTGGACCATCATGCTCAAAATAATCCAGAAGTTCGATAACATGCTCTTTGCCAGGATGATCTAGGCCCGGAGCAGATAATTTAAGAAGTATAGCAAGCTCTTTATTGTTTCTGGAAGCATCTGCTTTCAGTATCTTCAATGCAACATGACGCTGGAGCCTTAAATGTATTAGTTATCACTGAGGAAGTATGATCGGCCGAAGAGAGACTCACAATTGATCATATGTAAGCCATACTGTCGAAAATTGACCAAATGCCAACTTTCCAATAACCTCATACCTCTGATTGAATACGTCGTGAAGGTGTACTGGATGATAGCCTCCCTGCCGATACTCCTCAACAGGCTCAACGACGTCGTAGATTCTTTCGAAGCGCCGCATTTTGAATTCACAGGCAACTGGTATCTGGCTGAGGAATCGTCCCGGAAGTTGTTTGCAAGTTGACCATATCCAGGGCTCATGTCAGAAAGCCATACCAGATTTTCAAGCTGAGGGATGTGGAAGGAGCTGACAAACTCTTTCAATGTCATGTGACAGAGCTTGAACTGTCCACTCCACGGGTCCAATAACAATTTGACGAAACAGCTCCTGCTCCTGGCGCTTACTCGCGAGACAATGAATGCTTCACTCTCTCCTCCACACATGACCCAGAAAGCAGATTGGTGAAGCTATTTAAAGAATACCCAGCCAAAAGTTCCATTCGCATGATAGACTGGTCCTTGCAAATATTTCGGTGCACCATTACCTATAAATTACCGCCAAGCCAATGGAGCGATGGATTCTCGATTGTGATGGCGACTCTCCCCCATAGCATCTACAACCTCTAGCACTTATGCTCTGGAAATAGCGTAGGTCGTGGATGCGTCTTCTAAATCCACCAGCTTATACAGGCCGACGGAAGCTGACAATGGTTCAGTTTAAACGCCGAGTAATCTCATTCCCGGCTATATCACCCACCCTTGATTTTTTGGGGTTTCTGCTCAGAATCTGGGTTTCATCTTCCACATCTTTGTTTGCAGCAGCAAAGCTCCATTGCGCATCCTCGGTTTCATCAGTCACAGTTGAAATATCGGAAACATCTAAGGTAGCAGCTATGTCGGAGTTTGTCTGGTGCTGAGATGCAGAATGACATTGGGACTCAGTCTCTGAGAATCTTTCATTTGCCGCCCCAATAACCCCAGCCCTCTTTTCCTTTGCCCAATCTCGGGCATTCCTGTATGCCGACGCTCCTTGCCGAAAAGTTTCCAAGTTACCAGTCATACCCCACGTATTGAGCTGAGTCATAATATACTCGGGACGGTAATCTGGGCCGCTGGGCTTGGTGAGATGAGTTGTGTATAGCTTGAGTTGACCGCCATGATAAGTTGATGTAAGAGTATAGGCGTTG
Organism: Blastomyces emzantsi; assembly: GCA_003206725.1. NCBI lineage: Eukaryota > Fungi > Ascomycota > Eurotiomycetes > Onygenales > Ajellomycetaceae > Blastomyces > Blastomyces emzantsi. The sequence goes on from QGQJ01000822.1 coordinate 13,880, forward strand.
TTGTTGTAGGTTGATTTGTCTTCTTTGTATGACTGAAGGGAATGCATTCCTCGGGCTCCTAGAGCGCCATCATAACAAGCCTGACGTGTAGCCACAGCCAGGGATCTGTCGGGGCCTTTCACTTCTAAAAAGAAGTTTGGTGCTATTGGGAGGTCATCCTGCGTTGATGGAACAATCTGGCTGCTCAGTTCCTTGCAGATTTGACGATTGAGCTGTTCGGGACGAGCGCCATAGAAGTGATCTGGTCTGGCAGAAGTCAGTGTGCCATCAGTTAAGGGAGCAAGATTTCCAAATGGATAATCCCCTCCAACACATTTAAGGTCACTGATATCACCGTCAAGAATTGGAACTACTGAAACTGTAACGGGCTTCTCTTTGGATGCATATGCATCCGCTTCTCTGAAATCTTCAAAGCGCTTCTCAGAGAACTTCAAGGGAGAAAGGGAAGCTCGCGATCGCGCCAACATTTCATTGATCTCCATCCAGTTATTTGATTTTAATGGCTTCTCGCCGTCTGGATACCTATACTCCGGTGGATAGACTCTATGGTCAATTAAATTCTGCTGGAAGTTCCTACTATATGCTGAGGTGCTTGAGGTTTTTGTGGTCGTCTTTGTGTTTGCGGTGGTGGATGATGGAGGAGATTCCGCCCGACGCTTCCTACGATGGGAGGATGACCTTGAACTCATCGGTTGGGGGACAGGATACTGGGATAACATTAGCACCGAGGTGGGTATTGGGTTGCAGTTACATACATTTCTCAAATCAGACAGGTCGGGTCCTCCCAATCTCGAAAACCTCTCTATCTCCTTTACGCGACCAGGCAGACAATCACGGAGAATATCCGGAGCAAAATAAAACGTTTCACGGTGCTTCAGCTCAGTAAATTGTCGAGTGATAGGCCTATGAAGTTTTCGCAATGGTCCTTGAGGGCTGTTTCTTCGGTCTAACTCTTTTATCGCGCTCTTGGTTAACCAAACCTTTGATAGATTATCCCAGTAAGACTGGCTGAGCTTCTGCTTCTTCAACTGACGATGTGGTGTTTCGGAAGGATACTCAAGGCGCTGGCGCTTGCGGGATAGCCTAAAGTCGTGCGACGAAGGCATAGGGCGGCGGTCATAGGGCGTTTAAATTCTTAAATGGAAAGAAGGGGAAGTAAAGGCCGTTTTGTAATAAATTATCACTCATAAATGCCCCGGTGAGCTTCGACAATGCCGAAGCTGTCATTACTAACAATCATCCGCGATAACCTGCCACAGGCACTAAGCCAAAAGAGGAAGAATTTGTATGTTCGGTCCCGAGGTCGAGGTCCTTAGGAACCTTCGCTCGGGCCTGTTCGCCCTTGTAATAATGGTGGGATTTGAGAGCCAAATGTTCGGGCTATAATCTGTAGCGTCTTGGCAAATTTTATGCATTCGGATATTGGGAATACCAACGTGCAAGGTTCACTGGATGCTGAGATTGACCTTGTACATATGGCCCTGGGAGTGGACGCAAAAAATGCGGAGTTCAGGATGGCCAGCTACGGCAGCCTATAGTGGCAAATGTGTCAAATGGGTTTTTTATACTCCGTACTAGTGTTACAATGGCTGGTTTTATAGTAATTGAGCTCTTCTCATTGGAGATTGAATGAAAAAGACTCACATACAGGGCTCTAGATCTCTGCTGCAGAGAATTCTATATATCTGAGGATCTCTCTATATCTGAGAATCTCTATACACAGAGGTCTCTATACTCAGGGATCTCTATATCCAGGGAAGAGAGAGAACTCCACATCTAAGAGATCTATACTGAGAGGGCTCTATACCCGGGGGGTCTCTATACCTGAGAAATCTCTATATCTAGAGGGGGGAGGACTTCACACCTGAAGAGTCTATACCAGAGGGACTCTATACCCAGAGGTCTCTATATCTGAGAAATCTCTATATCTGAGGAAGGGACTTCACGTCTGAGAGAAGATAGACTCTGAGAAGATTCTGTAACTAGCTGAGAATTGATGAGATGAATCTCAGACGGGAAGCTCATAGTCTGAAAGCCCGGGCCAAGATCTACTAACCTATATATAGTAATAAACTAACCACGTTGAGACTAGTGCAATTGGTGTGTGTCTACGGATTATATAATGAGTATTATGTGGAATTAAGTTTTTTACTCTGAAAAACACAAAAACACATTAAAAAAGGCCATTTGACACATTTGTCACTATAGGCTGCCGTATTCGGTCATCAATTGGTCATTGGAACCCGGGCGGTAGAACGGGGCGCCTAAAATTCCTGGGGTTTTGGTACTTGAGCTCTAGCTAAAACAGCTTGACAGAAGTAACAATTTCTAGCTTCATCTCATCAGCAGAAAGAAGCACAAAACTTTCAATCCTTCAAAGGCACGACTGGCAGGCGATTTAGAAACTTGTTTGAGACATGACTGCTAAATTATCCCTTGCTTATCTTTATGTGCGGTCTGCATTCTCTGGCAGCCGACCTTGTCTGTCTTTACGTTCTGCCGTACCACAGTATTTGCAACGATTTAATGGAACTCAGAGAATGACGTTCTCCCAACTAATGCCTCCCCTCACATTTCCAAGCTCCGGATTTGACTTGATTGATGCCTCTGAAAATATTGAAGAAGAAACCCTTCCGGCGTATAAGGCAGAGAAGTATTACCCGGCTCGAATAGGTGAAATTTTCAACGACAGGTATCAAATTGTTGGGAAACTAGGATATGGAGTGACATCGACTGTATGGCTCTGTCGTGATCTACAGTGCGTACATTTATTTATCATGTTGTTACCGTCCAGAATAAGTCTAATATGTTAACTTCACTTTCACTAACTAGTGAGCCTCGACATGTTGTACTGAAGCTTTGTGTTTCCTCCTCAAAGCCGAACCATGAGATTAGAATATACAGCCATCTCAATTCTGTTCAGTCTCAATCTGGCCATCCCGGCAAAAATCTCTTTCGACAACTATACGACTCGTTTGAAGTGATTGGCCCAGATGGCACTCACGTGTGCCTTGTTCAACAACCATTGGGATTGAGTTTGGAACAGATGCTTGACCTTCGGCCTACCGGGACTCTGGCTATACAACTTTTGAAACCTCCGTTACGACAAATCCTGGGAGGGCTTGACTTCCTACATTCAGCCAACATTGTGCATACAGATCTCCAATCCAGAAACTTGCTCCTTGAGATTGACGATCCTAATGTGTTCTCAGTATTCGAAGAGGCTGAGTTGAAACATCCCGCGCCGAGAAAGGTCATCGGTGATCGCGTCATTTACAAGAGCCGGCGGATTCCCCGCACACGGTGCCTTCCTATTATAACAGATTTTGGCGAGGCTAGGTTCGGTGATGAAGATCATAGAGGACAAGATATTATGCCAGATGTCTACAGGGCACCAGAGGTTATTCTCAAGATGAATTGGGACAATAAAGTTGATATTTGGAGCATTGCTATGGTGGTCAGTGACAATTACCTTTCATTATATTTTGACGGGTTGAATTGATGTGTCTTCAATTACTATTCGGTCAGTTTTGGGACCTCGTAGCTGGGCGTACCCTCTTCCAAGCCAGGAATGATCAGCGACTTCTGGACGATACACTCCACCTTGCAGAGATGGTTGCTATCATGGGACCTCCTCCCAGGGAGTTTCTGGAACGAAGTGAGATGAGTTCTATATGGTGGGATAAGAATGGTACGTGAATACCTGTTCAAATCTACAGAGTGGCGGACCTTGTATTTTCTGCTAATGTTGACAAAACATTCAAGGTCAATGGAGAGGTTTTGCACCCATCCCTGACATCTCCCTTGAAAGACTTGCAGATGATCTCGAGGGAGATAACAAAAATGGATTTTTGAAGTTTCTTCAAAGGATTCTATGCTGGATGCCTGAGGAAAGGCCGACTGCGGAAGAGCTTGTATTTGACCCCTGGTTGATGGAGGGGCTTAATTTAAGGAAAACTACCTAGCGCAAGAAAACTTTCTTTTCGGGCGGAAGTGGGATCTCATCCTCAAACATGACCCGATCAGGTGATGATGATGATGCTGTAGCGGGAGCCATGGGTAGTAGTAATTGTAGCCGAATCAATCAGAAGCTAGTTTTGAAAAATCTAATACATTCAAAGCCCTCATCAGAATATTAGTTTTTGCAGCCCAAATCACACACTGCCAAACCCGGAATCCTTTTAGAACCTATTTCTAAAAATTCCTTTTTGCTGGGGCCAGACACTTGTGCATGCCAGGGCGCATGTGCATAGCAAGGCAGCCAAGTTCATGCAGGCCTAAATGACAAGATCCTCTCTCATACTTGCAGAGGAATCTTTCATTGCCAGTCTGAAAAACCTCTTCAGTGTTTACAAGTTGTTGAGAAATTCAGAAGCAGCTGGAGAAAGAAAGACATTGAATCAGCTGTTCAATGACTGAGTTTTGAAGAACATGACAGAAAGAATCAGCCTTGTGTTTACTACTAATATGAAGAGGGAATCGAAGTGGGAGAAAAATTGATCGTTCTGAGGGGCGTTGTGTGAGCACTTGAGCATCAGTTGCGGGGCGCTATTCCCAACCCCACCAGTCGCATGACATGAGTGGCACCCTCAAGTTTGAACAGCCTTCTTGCAACATGTTGCGGCTTTTCCATGCCGTACGCAATTTACAAGAATCCTTTCTATATGTGTACTAGCGGTGAGATTAACTATAAAAAGCATCAAATCGTCCATTTCTCGGCTCATTCAGTACAGAGCGAGAAAGACATCATTTTTGAAGGGGCATGAGGCACTCACTCCGGCGCTCATTGGGCAGTCTTCTCCTAGGCGCTAGACTAGGCCCAACATGTAAATAACCTAGACCTTGATGTAAATTAACCATTATAGGAATAAAAGAGTTAATCAGATTAATCTTCACCCGGTTCTTTGCTCGGCGGCTCTATCACCCCTTTCTCTCCTGGTCAATTTGAGCCCTCAGAAGGCTGAGGCTGAAGCCCCTTTTTCAGTAAACATTCATCTTTGTCAACTCAGTATCTTACTGCTGATTAAGAGGGAACATAGCATGACTGAGAATTCACCTGCACTGGAGCAGTTCAGATCATGTTCATGTCATGCATTGGCCATGCCGCGAGGCTTGAATCATCAGGGAGATTTTTTTATTCATCTGAACATGTCATCCTTGCAACCAATCAGACCTTTCAGACCTTGCACTCTGGCCAGAGCCTGATGTGTAATGGTCCGCAGCGCAGTAAGACAGATATCATTTCTGTCATGCAGAGGCATTTTTTTCATTGACATATCATCTCAATGAGTGGAGGCCGTTCATCACCAGCATGCATCACAGATGAGAAACATCAGGTTTGCTGACTGATTGCGCAAGAGAGAGATTAAGAACAACAAGCCAAGGCATAGACAGAATGAGATTTGCAGTGTTGATAGGATAGATGTGCAGAATCTTAAAACATCAAATATAGAATGTAGAGCATTAGCTAGCCATGTATGCAACAAGAAAATGAGATCAACAAAGTGAACAGAAAACCTCAGCCAGTCACAGTCTCAGACAGACTAGATATCCCAGTAACAGGCCTCAGTCTTGCATGATTTTAGAGTGACTTGACAGTAGAGTGAGGTGAAATTGCATCAGGGAAGAAGAGAAGTGAACATGATTACCATGTCAAGAGCAGTTTCAGCTACAGCACAGCCAGGCCAGGTGACACTAGCAGTGGGGGCCAAGGAGATGAAGAAATGAGCACAGCACACACAAGACAAGAGAATTATGAGGAAAGAAAGAGAAAATAAGGACAATGAAGAGAGGATGTTCGAGCAGCAAGAGGAGGAGGTTTATATTGTCCAAGAAGCAGTGAGGTTGTGCTAAACCCGATCAGGGTAGCGCTAAACCATGTAAGGTAATTCCCCATGATAATGGATGGTAATGTCTAGGTAGGTAGCCTGAGAAGCTTCCACGCTAGTCTGTTTTTGGAACACCTTAGCTCAACCACAAAAAGGCTTCATGTCAGCAATGATATCAAACACCAACATACATACATAACCCTTCAATTGCCCTTTGGCAATTCTTAAAACCAGTATCATTACAACATCACACACAACCATATACCATATTCCAATTTAGCTTAAGAACCTTTGTGCTTTGTCAATATGGAGGTGGCTTCTTTCCTTCCCCCGCAGCCTACCAATGGCACAAATCTCAATCCCAGCACGATAGATACTTCAATGGATATCGACATGGACCTTGATCTAGGTCCTTTGCCAGAACCGGAACATGTTGGAACTGTTAGTATAATCCCCGAGGCTTTACTTTCACTGTAACTTTCTAATGACTATTTGTATAGGAGGCGCAAGTTCCATCAGTCACGGCAGACGAAGCAGTCGCGAGCTCTCACCTCAACGAGGAGCCTCAGTTTGAAAAGGTTCACATTCGGGGAGTTGACGAACTTGCCACAGAGGATCTGAAGCGATACGCAAGTGAGCATTTCGTGATAGAAGAACTCACCCGGATAGAATGGATCGACGACACGTCTGCAAATCTGGTGTACAGCTGTGCCGACATCGGGCTCCAGGCGCTGGCTACATTTTCACAACAAAATCCAGAGGAGGACCCGTCGCCATTACATTCATTGCGACTACGGACGGCGAAATCCCTATCTACACACCCAGAGTCGGTACTGCAAGTACGAACAGCGGTGAAGACAGATCGAAAAAGACAACGAGCCCACGAATCTAGTCGTTTTTATCTTATGCATCCAGAGCATGATCCCCGCGAGCGAATGAGGAGAGAGTTTGCCGACAGGCGGCGTAGCGGTCGGCTGGACGATAGTGACAGCGATTACAGCAGAAGACGATTCGATGACAGGGAACATAGACGAAGAAGGGGCCGTGCCAACGAAGAAAATTTCAACGAGAGTATGTACGATGACGACGGTGGCCGGAGTAGAGCAAGGAGCGGCTCAAACGAAGGCAGGTTAAATGGAGATAGAGGGAGAGACAGGTCGAGACGTGATAGGCGCGATGCGATTGAACTCTTTCCTGATGACGGCCCTGGCTCGTCAGGGCGACTTCGGGATCGTAGCGCTTCTCCGCTTAGAATGGAATTCGATCAAGAAGACCCAACGATGGATAGCCGGGAACGGACCCGTAAATCATTCAGAACCCGGTCTCCAAGAAACAGCCGAAACAGAGATTTAATGTCCCGGGCCAACGAATACGCCACTAGCGATGACAGCTCTGGGCGTCCCGAGCTATTCCCGAATAAAACAACATCCAGCTACCTCAAAAGGGAACTTTTCCCCAAAAAATCCACCTCGAGCAACCATCGCCGTTCCGATGCGTTCGATGCTGCGGACGAAACCGCAGATCTATTTTCTAAACACATGCCGGTTCCATTGATGGATGGCGCCAGTGGTGGCGAGGCATCCGGCAGATCAACAGGTCCGGTTGAATTATTTCCAGATAAAAGTGACAACAATGGCATCAGCATTCGTAGCGCTGCCTCGGAAGATCAGGGGATGTCTATTCGAGGTGCTTCTCAAGGAATATCCATCAAAGGCGCTGCCTCCGTTAGAGAGTTATTTCCTTCTAAGTATAGCAGCAATGAGGGGAAGGAACTATTTTCCGACAAGCTTCAAGGCCGAGGGGGTAAGCGGAGGAAGGCGGAGGATATGTTCTCTTAAAGGAATTGACGTTTTGCTCTTTATTTCCTCCCTTTGCTCGCAATGATTTGATGATAGGTCATGATATTTAAATAGATAAATATGATTTTTATTTAATTTTTGTTCCTCTGCACTTCCTTTCGCTTTTTATAGTTATCATATACCTGCTGAGTCATTCCAACATGATCTTTTTTTAATAGAGAGGGGATATTTTATCGCATTTGGACTTTATTTTTTCTTTGTATTTTGACTTTTAAATGTCTACAGTTGTCCATTACGGACAGTGGGTTGTGGCGCCGTTGGCAGATACATATTTTTTAAAATAAAAGTAGCACGGGGGTACTTCCAAGTTGTGGTGCACCTCTATGCCCAGAGTCAAAACCTTCTGGGACTGTCGACGGAATTCTACGCAATTTTCAAGCATTTTCGACGCTGTAATTACATTGTGGGCGTCCAAGCGAGTGGTGGAAGTTGAATCTGGCATTTATCAGGCTCATCAAACGCCTAGCAGCCGAGAATACGATTCAAATCCTCAACTATTTAGCCAACATGTTCTACCTCATCCTATCATAGTATGGCTTTTTTGCCTCCCAAGCCTCCCCAGACTCTCCCGCCGCCTCAGCAATGTTCATATTCAGGAAATAAGCCAAAGTTAAAACGGGAAAAAGCAAATATTGCAAAATTCGGAGCGCACTGCAAGAAATTTTAAGAGGAATTCCAAATGCCCTCATATCCATCTCCCCCTCTGCCCTCTGTATCACCATGCATCCTAGTAGCTCGGTTCCTCAGATCCAACAATTACGAACGAACACTAGCAGCATTTCTCGAAGAAACGGGCCTGCCACCCGAATTAGATCTCTCAGTTTCGGAGCCAAGGAGTGAGGAATGGACCATTGAGAAAATTCTGCAGGAAAAGATGGTTTTTGATAAATCCCTGGAATTTGAAAGAACTGTCCATGCAGGAGAGCAGGATGGGTGGAGCATTCCTGGTGAGTTCTTTATTTATTCAAAGTTCGACTTAATGGAATACTTTTTATATCCTCGAAAATTTCTCAATTCCCCGGTGCTTCCGGCTAAATGTATTTGTTGCTTTTATATCCTCGGTTCGCATTCTGTCGCGCCTTGGTATTTGTTATTGCTGGACGCCAAATTGGTTTGGTGGTCCGTAAGACGAATCAACGATCCCAAGCTTCATTACTGCTACAGAAGAGGCTCCTTTATATGATTGTTTGTCTTTCATTGTTGCACTCATCTATCCATATCAGCGAATAATGTACTAAACCAGACCCTAGCACCATCAACGCCAAACATAGTTGAGACTCCAAGCAAGTCGAATCTAGTCACAGTCATTGTTCAACCCTATATAAAATCATCAGATGAGGGCCATCCGGAAGAAACATCAACGATCATTGCTTCGGGGGCGGACAAGCGCGTGAGTCTCTATGAAGTCCAGGCCCCCTACTCTCTCATTTCTACATTCGAGGACCTAGTAGATTCCCCTATTCTCTCTGGCACCTATCTCTACGATGGTGCATACCGAGCCACGACAACGATGTCCGGACAACTATTGTTATTCCAAGGACCGAAAGTTATAGCATCCAGAAAAGATCATACCAAATGTGCCGTGGCGGTGGTAGCGTTCCAGGAGGAGCCCCCGGTATTCCAAACCTCGTGGCTAGCGACGGCGGGCTGGGATTCGAGAATATATATCTACCGCATCACAATCCTAGATGTAGGTGCGCAGCTCACAATCGGTGAACCGCTAGCGGTTATCAAAACGGCCACGGTACCAGAATGCATTCTCTTCATGCGCAGCCAGGATACGGGGGACCTAGTCCTTCTAGCTTCCCTATGTGATTCAACAAACCTATACTATTACCTCGTCGAATCGCCCCTTAACCGGCTCGAAAGAGGGCATAGAAACATCAACAATCAGCCGCACGAATGCCCACTTCTTGGAAAGCAGAATCTGGCACCGCACTCGAATGCATGGGTTGCGTTCTCCCCCGCCTATTTTGCTCTTAGTCCGCGGGACCCAACCCTTCTTGCTGTCGCGACCTCTAGCCAGCCGTACATGAAACTCATATTTGTGCGGATTCTCATGCCATCCGCATCACCATCCACATCGCCTGAACCTAGGCAAAACTTCGGCCGGCGGGTGACGCAGACATTGCCAGCGATGGCAGATCTAAGCATCCAAAATCGAGAGGACGCTGCCATCGTTGCTCAAGTGAACACAATGGCGCCACAAACAGCATATTCTACCCCGCAGGTTGTTTGGAGGCCCGACGGGTCTGGGGTTTGGGTTAATGGGGAGGATGGGGTGATTAGGGGTATCGAAGCTAGGACCGGGAAGCTGGTTGTGTCTTTGACAGGAGGGCATGAACCTGATTCTAAGGTGAGGACTATCTGGGCAGGCTGGGTTCGCGTGAATGACGGGGAGAATGGGCTCGAAGAACGGCTAGTCAGTGGTGGATTTGATAAGAAGTTGATTGTGTGGACGCCAGAGCGTAGATAATGAATCAAAACCTGCAAACTTGGGCATAATGCTGCTCGGATAAGCCTACTTTGGTTCAAGGGAATAAGCCTAAGTTGTCATTGTTATATTGGGCGCTACCAGAGCGCAAGTATCGTTGATATGTGTGTAGATTAAAAGTCAAGATAGAAACCGATGAAATCAGTGTTTATAAAAAAAGTAAATATATAAAAGGAGTAATAATCCAATGGCAAAACATTATGAATAACATATATGTGGTATGTAGCACATCTGTCCATGCACCTTCGCACCATGGGGAGCAAGGAAAAAGGTGTTTGGTAATTAGACGGCAGGGGAATTTGATATCGGCACGAAAAGATAATAATCCTTCAGCAATTGGACATGGAGAAAGATCCACTGCTGTACACACATATGCCTGTTTTGTCCCACTAGGGGAAGGGGACCATTCCAGAGGAAACGCTTTTACGGGTCGTGAGAATCGCTGACAGTCGCAATGAACCGAAAACCGTCGACTGCTTTGTGAAAGTAGCTCGAGAAAAGGAATGGTATTTATAGACTAGGGTAAATTTTTCAATTCCGTGGCATTGTGAGCGAATGAAGCTGCTTCCGAATTGGGGGGAATGGTGTCTTTCCAACTGCCATAGCTGATCTAAGGCATGGAGCACGACACATACTCCCAGACTCACATAGCCATCAGCTTTTGTGGACAAAAGTAGAGTAAAGCTAGAAGAGGGAAATTTCCGCAGAAAGGCTTAAAGCATTTTCAGGATTCTCCGATTTTCGAAGCCAGGCTAAAAGATCTATCGACATAACGCATGGAATTATAAAACTGGGCCGTAACCTGGGAAACAGAAAACAAAAAAGAACAAGTCGTTTATGCGGATTCTCTCTTGCCCTCCTTCATCTCCTTCTGTAATAGCGCGTCAGTTGATCATTTCGAACTGGGTCAGGGAAATACAGATCCTTCATGTGGATGTGGAGTGTCATGAAATCAGAAACACGTACCAGCGCCTTCATGGTACCATGCAGAGCATGTCTGTGGTTCCGTCGGAACTTAGGATCTGTGCCCTTGAGGGAAGGATACCGGTGAGTCTTTGGCTTTTTGATCCTGTTAAAAAGAAAGGTCCAGAAATCAGCATTTTGTCTGCCTGCGATGTCCCAAAGTGGAGATCGTCTACAGGCGCTTTGTAGCTTGAGTTGTCACAATATTTCAGAGGAATATCGAACGCAACATATATGAAGCGGGAAAACAAAATGTTCACGTACCCGTTCCGGTGGGCTTTCTTGTTCAGCGTTTTCTGCGAGCTGTTCTTAGACTCTGTTACGGAGCGAAGTTGTCAGTACGCAAGGCTCAGCATGCAAATGATAGTGACAAATCCGACAAAGGTAGATACACGGATGATACATACTGGCCATTTTGACGGGATTGTCGCAACAGAAGCGCTGTTGGAGTCGTAGCTGTGTTGACGGAGGTTGGACTGCCAAACGCTGAAGATGCGCTCGCTTAGGGCTGGAGGTGCATTTGTGTGGGATCTCGCTTAGTCACGTGGGCTCCCTCAGCATTCGGCATTGCGCCAACAATGACGGCAACAGGATGCGAAGTTGGTATGAATTCGATAATCAACGCTTCTATTATAGCTACGAATGATATGGATATGTAAGAAGCTAGTGTAGGAATTATTATTATTTGACGCCTCTTGAGCGTTGTAACATAAAAACACCTGCAATCCAAACAGAGGCATTCTCTGTGCTCACATACGCCCCGGAATGGCTTATACGAAAAGATTGATATCCCAATCTACCAGGACTTAAGAACAGTATCCATTATATCTGTAACACTGACATCAAAAACCACAGACCACGATTTTTATATAATTCCAGAGTTATTTGCATACTGCTAGCCATCATCCAGCCGAACCGAGTCCGATCTCTCTACAAATCACGTGTCAGCCTAGGCCGCATTCGTCCGTCTATCCCGAACTTCCAGCCCAGCTTTCCAACGACCTCAACTTCTGCTCTGTGCAAGACACGCCTCTCCATCTCCCACTCCTCTCCATCCTCCAATTGCACAATGAACTCTTTCCGATTCGCACGGGCTGCTCTCAGAGCAAGCCCCTCTGCATTCAGAGCTCCCCTCCAGCGGAGAGGCTATGCCGATGCCGTGGCCGACAAAATAAAACTTTCCCTTGTTCTCCCGCATCAGGTATGTCTCTTCCTCCATTCGCGGCGCCAGAGCTCAATTGGATAGGTTGTGGTTCGTCATTGTTGACATTCTGCTAATATTATTTGATGTACAGAGCATCTACAAGTCGACGGATGTGTATGTTTTCCATCCATTCTCATCCCCCGCTATATCCTTTTCTCCCTCATCCTCGTTTTCCCCACTGGAACGCCAGAGTCAATGCCAAAATCAAACCAAAAACGTCATACGTATATAAATCAGAATAAAACTAACCATACGATTTGTCGAAAACAACAGCGTCCAGGTTAACATCCCCGCCGAGTCTGGTGTGATGGGTGTTCTTGCCAACCACGTCCCATCCATCGAACAATTGAAGCCAGGTCTCGTCGAGATCATCGAGGAATCAGGGGGAACCAAACAATTCTTTCGTACGTATAATCAGCGATTTTGAACAAATAGTTTTTTGAAACATAAAGAGAAACAGAGAAGGAAGAAATTATGCATGTTCGCAATCACGATTCTAATATTTTATCTATCTGTTTTTGGCATACAGTGTCCGGCGGTTTCGCTATCGTCCAACCTGACTCTCAGCTGAGCATCAACGCCGTCGAGGGATTCCCACTGGACCAATTCAGCGCAGAGGTGAGGATACCCCCCCCTCCCTATTAAGAACAACTTATTTGCGGACATCCACGCATGAATCCAGCGCAAAGGAAGCTGATTTAAAAATCGATACCAAAAAATAGGCTGTGAGAGCGCAGATTGCTGAAGCACAAAAAATTGCCAGCGGCAGTGGCAGCGAACAAGACATCGCTGAGGCAAAGATCGAGTTGGAGGTATGGAAAGAAAACCCATTTCGATTATAATCCCCATATCCATTGCAACCTTGGAGAGAAGCCACACAGCTAACGTGTTTATTTGATTGAATACAGGTGCTGGAAAGCCTGGAAGCTGCGCTCAAATAAATTCGCTTTCTGTACATAAATAACATTTTCCACACCACCATAAGTTATCCCTTGTCAAACTAACCACGACCGGAATTTTTTAAATTTTTTTTTCGTCTTTATAAAGCACTGAGCAATGTAGAATTAAAAACCAGCAATCTCTATCTACTTACCTGTCATCTGTTCAATTACTAAACTTTCAGCTTTTTTAAAGTGCCTTATATCTCTATCTCTTGATCTACTATATCACTCCTGGCAATCTCGTTAATATGAAACTTTTTTTTGCCCTCTTTTCTGTAGCTCAGGCAATAGAATGAGTCGCTTAGAGAGAGAGCCTCTATTTGTGTTTCATTTTCCACATGAATTCTAGTAATGTAATGTGAAAAGGCATCAATTTCATTACATTTCTGTTTAGACATTTAGTTTCAAAGACATATACATCTACATAATTTTTCCTGCTCATTTTCATGTCAAACACATACATTCTTATAATAAAACATACCATCTCAAAGATTAAACTGAACTGCACAGTGAATAAGAATTGAGCAATGAAAAGAAAAGTTGAGTGATAGTACAAAAAAGCACATCTACACAAAAGATATTTCCGAAAAATGAAAATAGAAGAGAAATAAGAGGTATGCAGAAAGAAAATGTGAATATAGATATGCTCCGATTGATTCTCTAAAATAGTGTTATGTATCCTGCGCAAATGAATTTTTGAGAGAAGAGCAGGGGCGAAATGAGAGCAGTACTATTGCTAGTAACAATGGCAGGAGTAGCGCCGCAGTCCCGTTTAAAGAATATGCATGAAACGGCCTCATATTGCCATCTTGGGAAACAAAGAATAAAGAGGGCGAAGATAGTCGCAAAATAGTGTATGAAAATGTAATAATAAACAATTAGGTCGAGGTAAAGTGGGTTTGGATATCTAGCTTCAATGAAGTATGTAAGAACATGCATATATATACCAACCAATGGTGGCACAGAATAGAAATAGCGAGATTGAATACGGAAGAAGAAAGGCGGTAAAAGAAAAGAAAACAGGGGGAATTTGTACAGTTACATTGCAAGTCAGTCATCCAGATCCATAATACGTAAAAAAGAAAGGGGCATCAAAAAGCATCGAAAACATCGAAAACATCGAAAACATCAAAACATAGAGAAACCTCTCAGAAGCAAAAGTCGAAAGATAACATCTCAGAAAGAGAAAAAAAGTGGTTGGGGGGGTGGGGGAG
>QGQJ01000823.1:0-24145 GCA_003206725.1 Blastomyces emzantsi
CACCACCGCAGGCTCCTGCCGCAACTTCCGCAACACAAGTGCCAGGTATGCAGTTCGCAGCTCCGTGGACGTCCGTACTCATGCAAGACGGGTTCGTAGCATATAGGGCCGGTGTGATGGACGTATCGGTAGCGTAGGGTGCGTAGAACGGGATGAAGATGGGGGATACCCCCAGATGATGGGGTAGTAGCCGTAGCGGCGGTCTTTAGCAGGGCTATGTACGGATAGGGACAGACTAGAAGCGGACGCAGAGGCAGAGGCAGAGGCAGAGGCAGAGGCAGAGGCAGATGCAGATGCAAGAAGTTGTTGCTGCTTCTGCTGCTGCTGCTGTCGCGTAGGCTTTTCCGTTACATCCTCGCTACTCTGCTCCGGGTCCTGCCTCCCCCTCGACGGCTGCCCCCCCGTTCTTTTATCCGGCATCTCCTTCCTCTTCATCTCCTCTTTTTCCCTCGCCTTCTCCCGCTTTTCGGCCCTCCTCATCGCTTTCTGATGATAGTCCATGAGCCGTTGCCGCACGCCATGATGCTTACTCTCCACCATCCACGGCTCCTGCATCTTCGCCATCGGCACCGCATTATGCGTTGAAATATGTGGACTCGCATCAATTGGATTCTGACTATTTCCCCGCTCAGTGTGGAGCGACTCCGCCAGCTTCTTCGCCCGCGATATCAAATACATATTCACAGCTGGTCCATAGTTCGTCTCACGGGTAGCCTCGCAGTACCAGCATATACACTCGCTATAGGGTTCGCCGTTGGTATGCTCCATATACTTCTTCGATGTCCACTCGAAGGCCATGGTGAGCTGATCTTCTGTGACTTTATCATCATGATCGATGAAGCGGTCACGCGTTTTGTGGAGGGAGTAGCGGAAGTAGGATTGCGGGGCGAGTTGGTGCGTGTGCCAGCCCAGGTCGATATCGAGAGTGGGCACGGCGACTTTTTTGTGCTGGGAGATGATGTCGATGAAAACTGTGTATCTGTTTAACAGATGCTCCATGGTGGCTTGGAGGCGGGGGGAGTGGAGCCAGTCAATTGTGTCCATTTTTGTGATGAAGGTCCCCTGGCGGATGACAGCACCGACGAGGTCTAGACCGAAGACTGACGAGTTGCCCCAGTATCGGGAGAGGAGACGGCGGAAGGCGATTTTCTCCTGGCGAGTCTGGGGAAGGGGAGGCATTGTTATTGGAGCAAAGAGGTGGCGTTCCTTTTTGAAAGCGAACTCGAAGTAATCGCGGATTGTTTCTATGGTAGCAGCGGGATTGTGGTAAAAGTCTGTCCGATCTAAAAGATTGTTGTGTAGGACTTTTGCGATGATTTTGTTGGGTAGTTGCAAGTTTTCATGGCCCTTATATTTGGTGTTTTCTGGGAGCCCGTTGAGAGAAAGGAGGGTGCCGGGCATTGGTGTCTTATACAATTGAAGACGGGCCATATCTTGCCGAAACTGAGCGACCTGAAGGGTACTGTGTGTGATAACAAGAGAGCAACTGGGACAGATCCTGCGGAAACTTTTATCTGCGTAGCCGTCATTGTGTTCGAAGGGCCTTTCCAGAGCGTCCAGCGTCCATTCCCTGCCCTCCCATTCGGCCTGAATAGCTGTCAGGCAGCTTGGACATTTTATCAGCTTGGCTGGAGTGCCCAAGAGATTGTCCCAGGGAATCCCGGCCATCCGTTCAAAGTATTCCTTTGCATCGTGTCCAGGTAAAAAATTAAAGTCGTCCCTATCCAGAGCTGCATCAACAGCTTCCCAGGGCATTCCTGTCACCCAAAAGCTCATCCTCCCAAGACGGATACAGTCCTCCAAATATATTCGCGGATTAAGCATATACGAATGCCACACCATAAGAACATCTATCAAGAAAAATATATCAGCCCTCCGAAAAGAAAAACGAGAAATTGCTGAAGTTGTCTACCCAACGGTAACAGATTTGTACAAAACAGGTCCTTAGATAGATACTAACCCAACGGCGGTAAAGTATCAACAGTGAGCACGATCGCGGCATCCCAATCCGTAATCTTGCTATAATTTTCACCATTTTCAATATCGTCGACTGTCACAGTGCCTTTGAACAAGCCATTCCCGCAGTCCGTGGTAATGCAACTGTTGAACCAAGTCTCAAACCGATCTACTGCCCTGGTCACATATATTTGCCATCTCTTTTCCCTGATAATAGCAGCAGCTCTGTACTTGTCATCTTCAGAACTGAATTTATCGATGAGGCTGTCGGAGAGGCCGAAAAGGCCATCGGTTGTTGATACCTCGTCGCGGAGATCTGCAATCGCAGCGAGAAGCTTTAAATGTACTACGCATTCATCCGCAGTCGGGGGCTCGTCCTCCATTCGTTTCTTGTCTGTTCTTGAAGATAATTTGATATTCGGATTGGTCTGAGACTGAGCACCAGGAGGGGAAATGGGGAGGCCCCCGACGTAATCTGGGGGCACGTCGTGGCTTTCATACGCTGGTGGGGGGGATGCCATTGTGTCAACAATCAGACACGAATGGAATTTAAGCGAAGGATTGGAACGGGAATTCCAGGTATCAGAAATCCCTACGTCCACAAGAAGTTATATGCGGAATCTTGGGTATCATGAAATTAATAAGTGGATGGGATTTCAACCCACAGCCATTGATGTAGCTCGGCATCAAGGGACACTCGTCTTGTTTGAACCCCGAAAACGAGTTTATTTCGGACGGGACACAAGTCAGCCTGACGGCGCTGAAGTAGGAATTCCAGGATATGAAGCATTTCAGGAAGAATGGAGTTAATTATGCACAGCCTAGCAAGGTGGAATCACGATCACAAGTCCGTAGCTCTAGCGCCATTGAAGAAGAGCCGCAAGTGTTCGAACTTGCTCGTGCTATACTGCTCTCGAAAACCGAGCACCACGATTAGCCTCCAGCAAGGCGGGTCATGAGAGCCGAAATTTATAAAAAATGGCGCCGGGGTCTCGAGAGTGGATGGGCCAAGCAAAGCTAGTAAATATATAATAAAGGGCGCCGCGGAGACTCATTCTGCGTTTCGCCTGGATCCCGGGCGAATTCGCATCCCTTCATGATTGGGATGACAGCATTCACAAATTATTGGGAGTTCTGATTGGCTTTAGACAGTGGAAGAGACGACTCGGCCCAGGGTTTAAAATGGGCTTCTATATATCTTTTGGCTTCAATGGATTGGATTTCGGAGCAATGTGACTGAAATGATCCTCCGGTCTACTGCCTTTTGGCGAAATTTTGCTGCCAGATCTAGTGGCTGTCTTCCAACGGCCTAGCCTTTGTCAAGGAAGGGCACCAGTTTCTAATATTTGATTGCAGCATCCCCTTTCAAGGCTAACTTGAGATACGATCATGGATAGCACTTGATATTATATTACAGGTGTATGCCCCATCGTGTGAGGCTGCCAAGGACGAGGGCCACCTCATCAGAACCTTAGCTAGGCGGAATCGCAGTGCCAATGTCAGCAGGAATCGGAGTCCTCGCCGGAGTTGCTACAGTCGTACCCTGGGGTTGCGGAACAACCTTATTTAGAATCGCCACGCCCTCGACATGGCCCGTTTGCGGGAAGAAATCAAATCCTTTAATACTCTCGATTTCATACCTCACTTCGTCTCCGTTGATGTTTCCTCCCTGAACCAGCACGCCAACATCACGCGCCTGGGTATGGACATTGCAGCTTACATATACGACTCTCGCGGGCGCGTACGATAGTAGTTGTTGTAAAAAGTTGTTGTCGCAGCCCTTTCGCGGCGGGTCAATGACGAGAAGAGTCTGATCTGGCGGATAAGGAACGTTCTTGAAAATGGCGGCGGCGTCCGCGGCAGCAAAGCCGGTATTGCGAAGCTTGTTGGCGCGAGCATTTAGGCGGGCTGCTTCGATGGAGGATGTGGAGATGTCGATGCCGAGGGATGAGAGGAAGATAGGTGAGAGAGTTACGGTGAAGAGACCGGAGCCGGAATATGCATCGAGTAGGTATTTTAATTTTGGGGCGGGTTGCGTGGTGGATAATGTTGAAGGAGGGAGAAGGGCATTATCGCGGATATATTGGGTGAATGGAGTTAGAATGGAGTTGTTATTTTGGAAGAACTGGCCAGCCTTGTTCTGAAACCTGTAGTTGTCGACGTATTCAATGGACGTTGCATTTTGATCTGTAACGCAGCGCTTTTCCTCGATGAAGTCCGGGTACTCTGTTCGAATTACCTGCTCCTCGTGCGCGAGTTCTCTTTCTTCAGAGGAAGATCGTTCCGCGCCGTTTTCTGACGGCCGTGGACTGGGACTCGCACGCTTGTAACGGCGCATAGTACTTTCTCTCAATAAAAGCGTGGCGCCTCTACTATACGTATGCAGGTTCTCAGCAACTCTCTTGCGCTCACTTTTCAGCCCCAGTCTAACAATATCCGTTCCTAAAGGACAATCCTCAATATCAATAACGGATCGCCTACCCTTGAGCATGAACCCAATGGGCGGAATCTCCGGTTCCTCTCCGTCCGCGCTGGCGCGTCGGATGCGACTCGGCATGGGGAAATGAGGCGTTAGTTTGGTTCGATAGCCGTATTGCAATGGTGAACCCATCGTATCGCGAACCGCGGGAATTAATTCAGGTAGCAGTCCCGAAAAATTGGCGTATGCCTTCTCTAGGACCCTTTTCTTGTGTTTCAGTTGGTCTTCGTAGGGAAGCATCTGGAGCTGACATCCTCCGCATTTGGCGAAGTACTGGCACTTAATAAGAGAGTCGTCACGCTGGGGAGATGGCGTGATAATTTCGAGCAAATCTGTGACGCTGTAAGACTCATTGTGCAATGTCCTAACAACCTTAACTCGAGCCCTATCTCCCGCAACTGTGAATGGTACGACGTAGACATGGTCGAACGAAGGGGAAAGCGCCAGGCCGTCTCCCGTGGAGGAGATTTCGTGTACGGTAACTTCAGTCTCTGGGAAGGCCTCGCTCTTGTGCTCACGCACAACTGTTGGCATTTGTTCAATGTCGTTCTGCTTTGCTCTCTCTGCGCTCTCGGCATGTTTTTTCAACAGCGCTCTCACATCGAGCAGCAGCACTTCTTCCGTATCACCTTCCTTAACATCCTTTGCAACCTTCTTCTTCTTGTGCTGCGGACCACCTCGCTGATTTGGCTTTCTGTGTGCGTTTTGGGACATTCTACGAACCCCCTGCAGCGGTTGATACTGGTGGTGACTGCGGAATGGTCTCGAGGAGATAGGGCGTTGCGTCCGCGATATGCATGAGCCAAAGAGTTTAAAACTGCGTCGCGCCGAAAACAGGAACGGCCTAAGGGTCGAATTAAGCATATGTAGATGACGATAAGGGATCATGAAATGCACTGCAAATCGGGGTGCATAAAGTATGGAATAGTTTTGAAACTTGATGCGTCCATTTTAATTTTTTATATTTTTTTTTTGGTGCTTTGGTTGCAAGCTATTCCCTTGGACCAATCAGCGTTGCGGGAAAATCTGCCCAGCAAATTTCTCGCCGAAAACCAAAAATGCAGAGAAAAACCACAACTTCAACATCAAACCACCCAACAAGGCGAGACAAACTGGTTCGCCAATATACACCACGACGTCCTCTGTCCCCCATTGATCTTCGCAAGTGAGGCCGGTATTGGCCTCACCAGCTATTTCCGCCACCATGAGCCTCGCACGCCCCGCGCGTTGTCTCTTCTGCTCCCTCTCGCGCGGTCCTCTGACGTCCATCCCCCGGCGACAGTTCCACCAATCCATTTCCCAATATGAGAAGGAGGAGAAAAATGGGGTGAAAAATCCATATTCCGTTAAGCCCCCTAGGAAGCTTAAGCCAAAAATGTTCAAGCCGTATTCGGAAGAAGAGAAGAAGCGCCTAGGGGAGGAGTACACCCCGGATCAGATCGCCGCGATTGAAGCCGGTGAAAAGAGCATCAGCCCGGAAGATATGGCTCGCCAGTTTCACCAGAGAGATGACCCATGGGCATTCAAATACCTAGACGACTTCTCCACCGTTGAGCCTGTCGTCGACCACCATATCCGCCGCCCAATGACCAAGAGCGTCCCAATCCCACGCATGAAGTCTGAGCAGGAATTGATGATGGAGGTCGCCAACTATCTCGAACAAATGTCTGAGGAGGATGCAGAAAAGAGGCCTGACAAAATCTTTGAGTTCATGGACGAGATGAGCCTCGTGAAGGATCCCGTCGACGAATCCTCCTCGCTAGTGCCAGATATTACCCAACCGTACGAAACTGTCGATAATATCGGCGGAGGCCCGAACCTCCAGCTCAGAAAAGAAGATCTAAAGCGACAAGCGCAGGATCCAAATATTTTGGAGGCTGAAGATCCTGAAATTCAACTAGATTACGAGAAAGTCTCCCGCGCGACGGGTTGGCCTGTACGCACACTCAAGGGCTTGCAGGTGAAAGCTCTGGTCCAGAGGATGGTTGCCAATCAAACCCGTCTAGGCAAAATCCGCCAGACCTCCATTCTTTCCGTTGCAGGAAACGGCAAAGGCTTATTAGGTATCGGGGAGGGAAAATCCCGTGACTTTGGAGAGGCATTGATGCAGGCTCACGCTCGAGCTATTCGAAACATGCGACCAGTCCTGAGATATGAAGATCGAACCATCTATGGAGATGTACGGGGGAAAGTAGGCGCTACAGAATTGCAATTGATGCATCGGCCACCAGGTATGGATAGATTTCCCCCCACCCCAAACCCACGCTGAATTGTATCTAGCCACGCTGACATAAATCCCTTCCCGCCTTAAGGTTTCGGTCTCCGTTGCCAACAAAGCATCTGGGAAATGTGTCGTGCGGCCGGTATTCGCGATTTAGCCGCCAGAGTCACACGATCCCGCAACAAGATGAACACAGTGAAAGCTACCTACGAGGCCCTAATGAGCCAAAAGGATCCAGAAGATATAGCTCGCGCCCGAGGCAGAAAGTTGGTCGACGTGAGAAGGGTATATTACGCTGGAGCTCAGTAAAACTGACGTATGGCCGCCCTATTTTGTTTTTTCGTACAATTTTTTTGTCCTTGGTTTTCCTCCCTTACAATTTCCGCTATTAAAACAAATCATTCCCTTTTATCTACGCAATTCTACTATCACACATTGGATGGCGAAGCATTGTCATGATAGATAGCGTTACGGGATATGCTTTTGTCCGCTATACCTTGCCTACCTAACCGCTTGCTTGCTTGGTTTTTTGCATGTGCTCTACCCACTCCTGCTATTATACGGTGACGGTGATGGCATATACTTGTATTAGTATGTATTTGTTATTTTTTTTATATATTAGAATAAGATCTCATTCCTCACCATCCATCTACATCTATGCATAAAAGAGAAGAGGAGACCCAAAACGCCATCTATCCAGCCAGCCAGCGACGAGGGTATTAAGAAAAAGGGGGAAAAAAAAGCAAATGTCCGATTAACCCATTGCAAATCATGCACGCACACGTACAACTTAATTTACCCCAATCCTTCCAATTAATCACCCTCCCCATACCCACCATACCCCCCCTCATCTCCCTGATTCTGATGCTGATGCGGATGCGGATGTTGATGTTGATGCTCATGCCCATCTCCACCGTCCCCACCCCCATCCTCCCCATTATAAATCTGCTGCTGCAACACAATACTATACACACTCGCCTTCAGCAGCGTGCACACCGTCGCGGTCTTGCGTTCTAGCAAGCGCAAGGCATCGAGCGTTTCCGCCGCAGGGCGGGTGGAGAGGTGCGCGAGGGAGTCGGAGAGCTGTATATATATTACACATACAACGAAGTGGATATATCTGTATTAGACCTTTCTTTTCATATTTAAATAGATATATAAACACCTTGGGGGGAAATGTAAAATTTGTAATCAACCTTATTCATATTCCCCAATAGCCGCGCATACTCATCCAGTACTTCTTGTTCGAGCGGGGAGAGGAGGGGATTTTCGCGGAGGAGGGGGTTGGTCGTCGTCGGTTCAGTTGTGGTCCCTGTCGTTATTGTTGCGGGTGCGTCATTGTTATTATTATCTTGGGCTGTTGGGTCGATATCTGCGTCGATGTCGATATCGTGGTCATTGGCGGAGGAGGATATTGGGCGCGATGAGAGGGAGGATGCCGGGCGGGGCATTTTTTTCTATTTTGCTTTTCGACTTCTATTCTCTCTCTTCTCCTCAATGGATGTTTTTGTCGTGTTATTTTTGAATTGGAGAATAGAAGGCTGGCTTCTGAAGCCTGTGAGAGGCCTTGCGCTGTGTTTCAACGGTTGTTTTGGGCGAAAAAAACCACGCGCAGCGTTGTGCAAACCTTTGCGGACACCGTTGGATTTCGACAGCGAAATGGGTTCAATGCGTGAGTATTTGAGTGGGAGGACTCTGAAAATGGTTCGAGTGTGTCTGGTAGGCAAATCGAATATTACTTGATCACTCTGCTTGTAGTTAGATACTTGTGGTTGTGTAGTTCGTGTCTGTTGCGGAATGATTAGAATCGACCACATGCGCGAGCCTGGCCAAATGACATCAACGGCAGATTCCCCGCCCACGCCGTCTCTTTTTCAGAATAACCTCGACATGAGGGTGCATTTTCTCATGCATGTCAAATCATTCATTCCTACAATCTAAAATAAAAAGACGCGAAGTAAATATGAAATAAATGGAATTTATGCTAAAACTAAAATATAAAACGAAAACTACTTAAAATCAGTATGATATATATAGCAGCTGTAACTAATATCTGCAGACATGTTTAAAAGATGCTTGGAATCGCAAAAGATCGATCGTACTCTAATCACCTCATCTCTCGTCATCTCTCTCTTTGTCATCTCTGCTTGCGCAAGTAAGACAATGTGGAAACAGACTAAATCGATTCGCATATATCCCCGAGCATATCACAGGATGGACTGCCCAAAGGGAACAAAAATATCAGTGGACAAGCAAAATAAATTCACGCAGAGTAGCTATAACTCCGGCATTCATAAGAAGGAAATTTTTTGACGACGGAAGAGACAGCTTAGTCGCGATTTTTTCGCTCATAGCCTTCATTGGATCAAGGAGGGCGAGAAGGGTTCGAAAAGAATAAACAAAACCGATAGACCGAAAGATAAAGTTGGAAATATAATCATTCGGGGGAAAGAGAGTGCCCTCGAAGGAAAGCAGTGAAGCATACTATGGAGGGAAGGAAAGTGTATAGCCCTCCTGGTGGATAATAAGCCTCCTCAACGTGGGGTCATGTTATCCGTGGTCCCTCGGCTAGAGAATTCCCGTAGGAATTTGACGGATAGATCCGAAATGGGGAATAAGTATCGGAAGTAGACTTAGAGAGGAAAAGGGGAGGGAAGGAGGATAATTGCAAAACCCTCAAGTTGGAGGAACAGTCAACTTAAATGTACTCCTCAACCAAATCGCGTTTTATCGGTTCCCTTAGTTTCTCAACGAAAAGCAGGGAACAGCAGGGATACGAGGGCAGGCAAGAGGTTGAGTGAATGAAAAGGATGAACATGGGATACGGTGCGGTTTTCCTTCTTTCGAAAACGGATGCATCCTAACAAAAGAGAAAAGTTGGAAAAATTGATGCAAGACCCAAGCATCAGCAAAAGCCGAAGAAGAAAAAGGCGGAGGTAGCGAATCTAAAACCCTCTGCATACGGCAAAAAAAGAAAAAAGAAAAAAAAAAGAGAAAAAGAAAAATAGCGGAATAGAGAAAGCGGAATCAAAACCGGATAGACCACAGGAAGTAAATATGAAACAAGAAAAGCGAAAACGAACAGGCAAAAATGAAAACACCGTCAAGACCAAAGCAAGCATACGCACTCCAAACACCCCCACTATGAATTTCTCTGGCTTCCAAAAAGAAAGCAAACAACCCATCAAAAAAATGCGGATGTAGTTTTGTTTATAAAAGCAATCGAAGTCGTGTGATCGATATTTGTTCTGCTTCATCTCGTCGGCGTCGATGTATATCGTCTTTCTCGGGAGTTTAAGAATTGTACGAATAAAATGCACAGGTATGTCCACATATATAGATTGTGGCAATCGATCCTGAACCAAAGTCCAACAGGAAATGTAAGTGTCAAACATCTGAATTTAACACAGAAACACCTTCTCGGATGCAGCTTCACCGCCCATTATTCGACGACGGCACGCGATCATCAATCATATGGTGCCCATGTTCCTCCCCGTCATGGTGAAGCGTGACGCTATTGAAGTCCTCAAACGGATCTACAACTGCTTCTCCAGATGGCGTTGCAAGACCAGAGTCCATTGGCACCCCTTTCGCTTTTGACGAGCCGCCGAGGTCGACACTACCACTTTCCCTGACGTTCCGGAAGTTGATCGTATCCGTGGCACGGCCCTGGTGGGGGATCATGGGCGGTTTCATGTGGCGGATAAGCGCCCACTGTGTGGTGCGGAAGAAAGGGTGTGTTTTCACGTCTGAAGCGCCTGCGCGTGCCCCTAGTCGACGTGTTTCGTCTTTGATGAGGAGTTTGCGGATGAGGGATTTGCAAATACTTTTGAAAATAATGATGGTTAGTAGTCGATTTAAAAATTGGAGCAGCAATATTGATTAACAGGTCCAACTTACTTCGATATCTGCGGCGAACCAGAACTCTCCGGGAACGGTACTTCATCCCTTAAGATATTGGCAAAAGTGCTATTCCGACTCTTGCCTTTGAACGGTGTGGTTCCAAAAAGCATCTCGTATATCAAGATACCCAGGGTCCACCAATCGACAGCGCTCGTATGTCCATCACCCTTGATAACCTCTGGTGCTATATATTCCTCCGTTCCTACAAAGGAATTTGTCCGGAAATCGGCGATACATGACTTGGTGTCTATGGTTGGTAAAGACGTGGGAGAAGCACCATTGCGGCCTATGATCATAGTTGGTGCTCCACCAGGTCCGGATTGTTTTGAGAGGTCGAAGTCTGAGAGCATTATGTGTCCTGACTGGTGTAATAGGATATCTAAAATACACATCAGGTCAGCACAACGGATTTGAGTATAGAGGATAAGGCGAGCGGTCTTACTCTCGGGTTTTAAATCACGGTAAATGAATCCCATGAGATGGAGGTATTCCAATGCAGCAGTAACTTCTGCCGCATAGAAGCGGGCGTCGTCTTCTGGGATACATTTGCCAGGGCGCGTTTGAAGAGCTGTACTCGGTTTTAGCCATTGCCATCCTTCACATGTGTGATGCTAACAATTTACCTCTGAAAAATTCGCCGCCACTGCAATATTCCATGCAGAGATAGAGGTGATCCTCGGATTGGAAGGAATGATATAACGTGACGATAAAAGGATGGTTGCTCGTAGCGAGAATCTCCTGTTCGGCCAGGGCCCTCTTGATCTTATTCCGCTTGATCATTTCCTTCTTGCTCAGGACTATAAGAAAAGTTAAAAACAACCCTCAGTTAGCACATGGACGTCGTCACGAAACGTATCAAAACAAAGCCCGGTGTTATAAAAAAAAAATTGTCCAAACACTCACCCTTCATCGCATATAATCGGCTCGACTTCTTCTCCCTCACCAAATATACCTTCCCCACATCACCTTTCCCAATCAACTTGATCTTATCAAAACTCCCCGGCCCAACCTCAACATTCCGCACCTTGATGGAATTCGAGCTATACGTCCTCCGAAACGCAATAGGATTCCGATTCAGGTTTGGCGGGGGAAGGTTCGACAACTCGTCAGCACCAGGTACTGCAAGCGAGTTACTCTTGGACGTCGCGTCAACTAGACTCAGCCTGGCACCGTCACCAGCACCAACTCCGCCAGTAGCAGCACCATGTTCCACAAGCGGTTCTTTCCCCAGTTCCGCTGTCCTCGGCCTATCATCAGACTTATTACCGGAAAACAGTCCCTGCGCATTTGGTGCGGAAGCCACCCTTCTCAACTTTCTCGCCAGCTCCTCCTTGCCCGCCGTCGTGGCCTGCTCACCAGCCGCGACGCCATCCACCTGCAACTCCGGGGTATCAGCATTGACCGAGGACACACTGCCGTCATTCCGATGTCTCAAGGCCGGGTATCCTTGGTGAGCAAAGTACGGATTCGCATGAGCGGTCGGCGACATGCCTTCGTCTAACGGGTTTCCTTCACTGGCAACCGTCGTCGATCGATTTCTGGTGATAGTGGGGAGAAAACGCGACTGCCGGAAAGTGGTCTTAGACTCTGATTTGCCCGGACCGGAGGAGCCGTCATTCTGGGCGGCACCGCCATTAGAGCTGTTGTTATTGCCGCCGCTAGTGCTGGTATTGCTATTGGCGGAGGAAGAGCTGTTGATGCGGAAGAAATTCTTCAGCTTCGTAGGGAAATGGGAGGAGTCGTTGGAGGAGGAGTGTTTCTTGGTGGCTAGCGATATTCCGGGGAAATTGCTGCGTTTCTCATGCCTCACGCCGCCGGTCGACCCAGAGGAGGTGAAAAGCTGTGTCATCTCCTATCTTTTTCTCCTTCTATATGGAGATATATAAATTGAATAAAATTAATGACGTTTCTCGTGGCAAAAACCGTAAGGGATTCAAGTCCTCCTGTTTTATCTTGAATTTAAAAAGCAATTTAAAAAACGAGAGTCTGAAGTTGGGTTTGTTTGGCTAAATCTCAAGAATGGCGAGTCCAGTGGGCAAGGTTGTGAGAAAGTTGGGACGGGGAGAGGATTGGAGGTGGAGGAGCGGGTAAGACACGGCCGGGAGCTTTCCTTGAATTGAAAATAGCTGGTGTTCGAGGCAAAGCGGCGGACGGGTGGACAAAAAGTAAACCGGAAGTCACAAGAAATCGACAGGAAATCTGGATTCAGCGAATGGTGGGGGCCGGTCGGGGGTCGAAAAAAACTCCGCAATTTGAATGAACTTGCGTATGTGCTTGTATACCAGTCCCACGAGGTGATTTTTTTCGCAAAGGTGGCTTTGGTTTTGTGCTTTTTTTATATATATTTTTTTTATTCCTTCAAAGGGCTCTAGCAAGGGTGCGGTATATCTGTCGTCCAAAGGTTCATAGCAGCGCTGGATCCAATGAGGGCTGGGCGGCCGGACAAGAAGATTCCACTGGCAGCGCGAACATGGGTAAATACAAAGACACACAGACACACAGAAAGAGAGAGAAAGAGAAGTAATAAGTTCGTTTGATAGTTGACAGACCGGTGTGGAACCTTTGGGAGGGTTGATGGTCGGCTGGTGGTCGTGGTCGTGGTCGTTGGCGCTGGATGAAGTTGAAGACGAGTTGGAGGGAGGCGGCTCAACTGGGCGTGATTGGGTAAGCAGTCTCGGTTTGAAGCCGTAGAAAGCATTGGGGTGACTACTACAGATCTGTACTTGGGAGTGACAACGGCCCAGCGGCGAATCGTCATGCCTGCCCGGGTACCGCGCCGGTCACTACTATCGGGCCCGCCTCGGCCTCTACTGACAGCTGGACGCGTAGGCGGCCCCCGTTGCTACCGAAAATGCAGACTATTAGCGCCGATGCGGCTCCCCGCGGTTTTGTGAGTCTTCATCCAACCACATTCTCAGGCAAATTATTATTGAGCCGCCCCATCCATCAGGAACAAAACTGTATTGTCATGGATTGCTAATCCTGGGACTTAAAATGTCTGTGCTATAAAAAACGTCATCGCTTGGTCCACCATTATTTGCCCAACCCTCCTTGTTAATTATTTTTTTTTCCCTTTTTTATTTTATTTCTACTCCTCCCAAACGCAACAAAGCAACCAAGTTATCAAATATCAGCCATTAATCATGCAGTCATTATTAGCCACCTGTCAGCAATCACTGGCTCATTAATCAGACGAAGCCCTCAAACAAAACATCATACGTCAATCAAATGCAAGCGCAGGCCGTGTCTTTGTTCTCATTCACTCTCCCCCGCGCGCAATATTCAAGCAGTCGCTAATGTGCCAATTCCAGCCAATTCCTGTCAATTTCCTATCAACCAGCCCCCTTTCTCCCAGGATTAGTATTTCGCAAGAGCTTTTTGACTTTTCTATCCAAAGGGACGACTGTCTTTCCGGTGCTTATCCATCAATTCTTTCTCCTGTTGACGCAAGTGTTGGAAGAATGCTCGCACATCCAGCGGGTCGGGGTCTTTGCGGGGTGTCTTGCGATACCATTTCTCGTCCGTGGTTTTGGCAGCGCCAGCACCGCCGACTGCAGAATTCAAAACAGCAGTTGCTGCCTTCGGATCGCGGTCATGTGCATCTCCTGCGCCATCAAAACGGGGTACGAAGCCGTACGCATTCACCTTATGAGATGCTGTCGAAATATTTGCTTTTGGTGGCAAACCAGTGACCTGTCCCATTTGCTTCCAAGGGCTGAATGGAATCTCATTGCTGCGTGCAGCAGTCTGGCTAGTTGGCTTGCCTATAACGACTGTACTAGCAACTTTACCAACGGGCGTGGGAGAATCCTGCGCTCTCATTTTCTGCTTGGTATGGTGCTTACCACCGTTATCGTCACAAAGGGCGGCAGGATTATCCACCCCGCTAGCCCCATCGTAGGTTTGTCGTTTCTTTTCGTTTGGCCCAGTGTTTTCTATTATGTTTAGATTTCCCCCGGGATGAATGTTTCTGGAAACAGTCAGTACAAGCAACAGTATCGTGCTAGCAGAACGCCATATCCTATACTCACTTATCATTACCTTTGCGTTTAACGCCATTCTTGACTTTTCCCTCATTTGTTTGCGATGTGGTGTTGCAGATCTTCCCAGGCGTTCGGATGGTAGGGTTTTGATTCCTGCTTGTCAAAGTTAGCATTTTGTGATTGCTTCTTCATTAGTTGCAGAACTTACAAGCTCTCTTGAGAGGTTCCTATCGAATCAGTCGTTACAGAGCGGGTACGGTTTGACTTGTCACTAGAACTCCCAATTGTGGTTCCTCCGTCGAATGGAACTACTGCGAACTGCTTCCTTGCAGAAGCGGTACACTGAGGCTCCTTTTCACGTTTCATCGCCAGACCTTGGTTCCTCGTGATGTCTGAGATATTGAGATTTCTTGCTACCACTGCCAGCTCCTCAATGAGTGGCCCTAGCGGTTCGCCTCGACTGGCAGCTTTTTCGATATCGTGATAAACTCGAGCAATCTCGGGCGGAGCGCATTCCGTAGCGGTTTCGCTGGCGCTCTCGAACATGCTTCCCCTCCCACTCGCTTGGATTCTATTCAGCTGCTCACCTGACAAGATGGGATAATTGTTGTCAGCCATCAGATCATTGTTTCCGGCCCAGTCATATATCGTATTGTTGCCATGATTGTCTTCATTTAAAGCCTGACAGCCTTCAAAGCCGTTCACAGGGCCAGGAGACGTGAAGGGCAGCCTTGCTTGTTCTGAAAAAGCATTGTTGAATGAATCGGCCATGGGTAGCCCCATCCCTGGAGTCAAGCACCCAGTTGGATTCATGCCCCCCAGAAATACATTATTACTGTACTGTGCAATGTTAGACATCCAAGGAGTTAGGCCGTAAACCTCATTTGAGAATTGCTGATGACCCAATGACTGATCCTCACCCATGGGTCGGGAGGTCGAGAATTGGATTGCTGCCTCAATCTGTTCTTTTGTGGATCTTGCGGCGTCCAGTTTCATGACGAGTTCTACCCGCTGGTCAATAAGGATTTTCTTCGCAGCTGGGTCAATATCCCAAGAGTGTATTGCAAGGTATCTATCCAAATTTGCAAGCTGACCCGTAAGTTTATCGTACTCTTCGGTCGCTTTTTCGAGGGATTTCTGGCTGAATGGTTCTTCTGAGAGGCCTGCTGATGGCATTGCCGGGTTTGAAACCTGCGCGTTCCGAATCATTGCTTGATTAACCGGGATGGTTGAGGCCGGGAATAGCTGCGGAGGAGCAGGTATCATTAATCCTGATTGGTCGACAGGATACATGCCGAAAACTGCGCCATGTTGTGTTGTATATGTCATTGGGAACACTTGACCCGAAGAAGAGGAAGCATGATACGGTTGGGGGTTGTTAAGAACCCAGCCAGCCTGATCAGCTCCACCATTAGGGACAGAGTAACCAAAGGAAACGGAGGTGTTTTCAGATGTTACTTGCTGGACAGTTTCTCCTCTCACGGGATGAGAGTTGAGGGGTTCATTCGCTTGCCGCTGGGTTTGTTGACCCGGGGCTGCGCTTGTCGAAAAGTTTGGAACCGTGTGGTGGGGGTGCTTAATATCCCCTGAATCCGATCCGGATATCGCCCGTGGAACCAAGAAACTGAAGCCGGCAGGCTTGTTAGAATCCGATTCACAGCGCAGGCCTGGGTGCTGTATATCCTCTCTCTCCTGACTGAAGTCAGCACACGTCTTCAATGGTCGATTTTGCAGGTAGTTGATATTAGGTTTCCTAATTTCAAACTGTTCGGAGCTTTTGACTGGTAGCTTGAACTCGGGGGCTGGAGATGATGCGATGTTCATGGGAACTATTCGACCTCCCGCAGTAACCCTGTGATGTTTGGGTGATGCGTGTTCCTTCAGAAAGCGAGCAAAACCCGCATCACTTTGGGCGAGGTTGCCTTGGGGCGCATTTAATGGTTGACGACGAGGATACTGAACATTGTTGGACTGTGTGAGCAACAATCCGTCCTCGTTGCTCATAGAGAAACTCGAGGAGATTCGGTGGCGGTTCACCGGCTTTTCTGTCAACACCCGACTCCCAGAGTCTTGTTTGCGGTGTCTCAAAGAGGCGACTGTTTTATCTGTGAGCTTCATGTGGAAGAAGCAGTTTTTGAGGTGTAAAAGGTAGGATTACGCACCATCGATTGTCTTAGTACTGTAAGCGGAAGAATCGCTCCTTGCACCAAGCCGACGTCCAATATCTAACAATGTACGAATCTCATATCTCCTGGATTTGGTTTCATTAAACGATGGACGAGGACACGTTGTCTGAGCATTTTCTTGTCCGTCCTCGGAAACCCCTTTCCGGGATGAATGCCCTTCCTCCATAGCCTGCATGTTCGCTACAGGAGTTGAACTTGGATTTAATATGTCCTTTGCAGTTCCCTCGAATAAACTAGAATTCCTAATTCTATCAGTAACTGCGACATGAAGAAGAATAAATGCGAGGTTCCATCTTACCTTGGCCAAGGATAAATTTCGTCCCCTTTACGTATTGATCGCGAGGGAGATGAAATCTCATAAGCCTTGAATGGAAATTAGTCAAAAACGCCTGAAATGTCTGACTACAAATTAGCTAGCAAACGCAAGAATTCAGCAAGAAATGATAACGAAAAACTTGAGGACAGGAAATCGATGAGTATGCGGCAGCGAATAAATTGAATATGGATGGCATCCATGCCGCGATAATGGAATAAACGCGGAATCGATATGATTTGACAAATAATTATCTCATTCACATCGAAACTGTGAGACAAGGGCGAAAAGATATTGATCGTTTATCCAATGCCAGACGAGTAGAAAAAAATGTAGTATCGATGAGAAGGTAAGCAGAATCCAAACACATACCAATTCGAGCAGTCCTCCACCGATGTCCAGCAACACGAGAAGACCAAGTCTCGTTTACTCTAGTCTTCTCTTTATACGGCAAGTAGCTCTGGGTAATAAAGAACAAATTTTGCAGTTAACGCGGGTATATGCCCGCCAGCGGATCTTCCGAGACTGGGAGACGAGATAAGGAATGCAGCGGGCGGGAACAGAGAGATAGGTAATGAAAATGGAAGGATATGAAAAGAAAAGAAAAAAGAATACACAAAAAGTCGGATTGAGTACGAGGAGAAAAGGCATAAAAAAGAAAAACCTCGATTGATTTTGAACCCCTCGAACCGGTCTTTTTTCGAGCCAAAACTGAGCCGTCAGGCTGTCTGTCCCCTTTCTTGGTTGGGCGAGAGGTTTCGGACATACGAATCAAGCTAGGACACGCGCGGAACAGGGAGAAAAGAAAAGATATGAAGCCAGAGGTTTCGAGAAAAAGATTCCGTGTAGAGTAAGGAGTGAGAGAGATAGAGGATGAAGAGGGGAAAGCAGAGCGACTCTCCAGGGCAGAAACGCGGAATGTGAGAGTAGGAGGATTGTTGTTGTGATAGCAAGCAAAGAGATAAGAGATGAGAGATGAGAAGAAAGAAAGAAAACAAAAGAATGCAGTGGGAGGAAAGAAGAATGAAGACATTGAAACAGTGTGTATGATGTGTAATCATCATGGGGTAGGCAGGACGCACTTGATCCAGATGCCATGAGATGAAGTGTTGAGGAAAACCAAGATGATGATGATGATGATGAATGAATGATTGATTGATTGATTGATTGATTGTCAGCATAGTCCATACACTCAGCTATTGTGTTGTTATTATATTGAATACTAGAAAAAGAAAGACAGGAGAATAATAGAATAGTATGAAAACTCTGACTATACTGCTCAACATGTTGTTAATTCACTTCTCATCACAGAAATAGAGATGACAGTTCTGCAGAAAGACTTTGTCAAACCAAGTTTGTATTTATATAGTTAAATGAAAAGAAACAAAATTTCTGTGTCTTCATTTGTCCTGAAATTTGGAAGTGATATTAGTCTTGATACTTGTTTGCCCATCTGACATGCATGCATGCTGAATACTTACATTATTAGGTATGATGGCGATCTGGCAGCAGGAGCAAAGTGTGTCTAGCCAGATTGCCAATGCAGGCAGGGATATGCAAGGTGCAAGAAACAATAATAAAGCAGATGCTCAGGATTGTTGAAAATGATGATTATATATAGCCCAACGCCAAATGGGAATGAGTGACTGAGATGGGTATCAAACTGAGCTGAGATCAACCCTGCGGGGGAATGTTACTGTAACTTTGAGGCGCCCATGTTCTATGGGTTAATGAATGGCGCCTCCTCTTCAAAAGGGGAGAGAGGGGAGGAGAGAGGGAAAAGGAAAGGGAGCAAAATAAAAAAATAAAAATAAAAATAAAAACACTACTCCTCTCCTAATTATAAGTGCAGGGAAACCTTGAAGCTGGTGCTTGTACCTCTCAAACATGTTCATTGACTTTGACAGGTTCGGCGATGGGACTGACTGCGGGATCATCATCCTCCCAACTCGGTCGTGCTCGTGTACCTCCACTATTTGGATTGGCATCATTATTACTAGAGTCAATATCAGGACCTGTAATCGCTGTCATTTTGCTCCGCATTTCCCAGCTACCAACTCTCTCATGGCCACGGAGGGCGGCCGGACCTGGGTTAGCCCCATCACCATCCCCCTTCATGACACTAATACCAACAGTCGGGTGTCCCGTTGTCTTAACCTCTCCACCCGCCAAATCAGGGTCGCTCGCGAGCTTATTTCCGCCCTTAAACCCGCCAAGGTCAGACCTGCGACGCGTGACGTTCCGATGTATACGAAGCCCAAAAGCCCAGCAGGCAACGGCTACGATAAGCCCCGCCACGATTAAACTGACCACAGCACCAATCACTCCTGCAACCACGGGCCTCAAAGACTGCGCGCCAGAGCGGGCATAATTTCTGAAATCTGGAGCGTAGGCGGGGCAGAATGTGCTAATATCGCCGCCACAGGTAAGACACCATTCCGGAACAGCCATCATGACATCCACCATTTCATCTTTGAATTCTTGATATGGCATGCCGGGTTGCCCAGGACCACGGCCGAACAGGGGGTACGATACCAATGGTGCGGAGGCGTCGGATGCATTAGTTTCGTTGCGGAGAAAGAAGCGGACCATCAGATCAGTTGGGAAAGGGTATTCATTGGACGAGGAATTGGATTCCATGCTGAAAAGCTCAAAGACCATCGAAGCTCCCTGGTTGGGAAGGGCGTAAAAGTTTCTCTGGCGATCAGACGCCAATTTGGACAGGGATGCAAAGGCCACCATGGGTTCAAAACTGCCGAAGAGTAACGACAGCTTGCTCCCGGCACCGTCTGTGCGGTAATTCGTCTCAAAGGCATTGACGACGAACTTCGCTAACGTTCTACCCGCTACAGCAAGGATCTTGCGATCGTCAATGCTACCTTTCCCGCGTGCCTCAGTGTTGCCATTTGCTGCGGACACCCATTTATCTGCGAGATAGCGTGCGTGGTTGACGTCGTGTAGCGAAATTACGCTCTGGGCAGTCGAATTGTGAATATGTTGATAGTTGAGATATTCATAAATAGGGAATGCGTTGCGAAAATTGACGTTCTCCCTGGCAAACACGCCCTGCAGAGCACGAGAATAGAGATCAGAATAAAACGGGGCACTTTGTGTATCTATCGAATGGACCTCTTCGCTGGCTAGCCACTGCGAAAGGACAGCACCGTAAGCTTCGCAGTTGACCTGACCAGCAATGTAAACACTGTTCGGGTCCTTAAAGCTCAGCGTGAGGATTTCCGGATACTGGTATCCATTGAGTGGGAAGTCCACAACGGTCCCATTCACCATGTCTGCTAGGTCCCGACTCGTGGTGTTACCAGACGAGTTTGGCACCGGCGGATAGAATCCTTGCATGAACGCCTGAGCTGAAGCAACCGCGGGCTGGTCCGTCCTTGCGAGGATATTGACCTCATCCGGTACCAGCGTATGGGGTGATATGCCTCCGATCCTCGTCCCGGCGTTCTCTGACAGCCGGTCCTCGTCCAGATAACGACTTCGGAAGGCTGAGCCCACGCCCACCAATTGCTGGGCGCCCCATGGCGTTAATGTTTGGGAATAGGGTAGTGCATGAGGAGTGTTGTCACCAGAAAATGTGTAGACCACGGAACTCCAGATTTTCTCCTGGATGGTATCTTGAGCTAGGGAAAGGGGAAAAAGGTAGACGGAGAGTGCGGTGTAAGGTGAGAAGAGCCGCATGATGATTGCAAAACAGTGTCCACCACTTCACATTAGGCTATACTTCACACACAAAGTCGGCAGCGTTTTCCCTAGACAGGGAGGATGATTTAACAGGTCAAGATCCTAATTATTGCTTGGTATATATGTTCCGCTGTTAAAGATAACCCAGGGCGAAGGGTCCGACCGAGCAGGAACATGGACCGGAACGACAGGTGGTTTTACTATATAGTCCATTATGGTTTCGACAATGTCATATATAACCTTACCTACCCGAAAACATGAACGTATGACCAGGCTGAGCGATTCAAAGGGGACCGGGATGACGGGAGCTATAATTGTACCAAATAAACTCTTGAGATGATCACACTTGGATGCAAACTGAGCATGAGGGGTAGCAAAACGACTGGCTCTATCAACCTTGTTTTCATGCAACCAAATGTCGATGGGGCTGCATTCGCCAAGTCCCGGTGGCATTGTCGGTACACAAGCCTACAACTTGCTTTTTTTCTTCTCAGCCGTATTTACAACGCAGCAGGGAGTTGTCACGAGAGAATTGGCTTTGAAAATAGTTTCCAAAGTTTCCGGTGGAAGTCAAAGAGGTTCCAAGGCTAATAACTAAAGGTTAATAAATCAGCTTTGTAAGGTAAAATTGCGTTGCCCTCTCATGGAAGACCCGGGAGTCCGTCGAAGTGTTACAATAATATCCGACATGGCAAGCCCATCACATTGATTCGGCCTTGTCTAACTATAGGCCAGCCAATCCATCAGCATGCGGGGTAGAGTGCGGGTCGTAGTTCGGGGATATTCTATTTTTGCATGTTGGAGGTTGTCTAGGCGTATCCGATTGCCAGAATTGAATCTCAGGACGCGCGCTGGTTCTATACTGCTGGTGAGGCGGTAACAGCGAGCCTTCGCTGCCACACTGTATGTAAGCCTTTAAGGAGTTGAAGGTGATGTCGTCTGGTTTGAACAACTTCCGCATTCAGAAGTCATATAGGGCAACTTGTCAGAAAGCCCTAAGTGGCTAAAAGAGATGAGCTATTCCTATTCAGAACTAGCTTTGCTGACATAACCGGGCAAATCTCCATGTTGGATTGCTGGACAATGAAGAACTCTCAGCTTCAATTGCGAGAATTCCGAGAATTCAACTATTTCAAACATAATAGAGAAGTTGCCAGTCCTAGCAGCATGCAGTGCTGAAAGTTAAAGCGTGCTGTGATGCTCCTCTGAGGCCGTTTCCGCTGCCCGCTGGTCCTCCATCAGAGAAAATTTCTTGGAGGATAACATTGTTCCTTATTATGATCTCGCTACGCGAGCTATTACTAAATAGTGGGTGGCATGTGATTGAGGTAGGTGTAGTAATCACTAACACCCCCCCTTGCTACGCTGTGGTGCAAGCTGCCATCCAGGGCTTCTCTCATCCTCAATTATCTTAAAAATGCAATAATAATTAATTACAGAATCCAGACCCTGATTTCTCTATTGAGAAAGGCATTCATATGACAATAACTGTAAAAATCAGAAAACATATGTAAAATTCATTGATCTGCTGTATCATCATTATTATTCAATTCTTCTTATCAATCTTCATTAATTCAATTCTCTTAATGAATTCTTTGAACACAGGCCTTGTCAATGACTTGATGAGATCATCTGCTATATTGACTGTAGAGTCAACATGTTTTATTATGATTTCATCTTTCTCAATCAAATTGTGAAGAATATGATATTGAATCTTGATGTGATGTGATCTTCACATTAAGAACTTCTCTTTTATCAGATCTATTGCTTCTTTATTATCAATTTATAGATGCAAGCATACTTTTATCTTCTTATTCACTAACTCAGTATCATACAATATATTATTCAATCAGATTATCTCACACACTGTTTTACTAGCTGCAATATATTCAGCTTCTATAATAGATTTGATGATCAAGGTCTGTCTCTGTGACTGTCATGATATAGGCAATCTGTTAATAAGAATAACATAGTCTGTAGTTGATTTGTATTGAGAATCTGTTTTTACTCAGTCTGAATTGCAGTATATCACTGAACTCAGGCTCTCAATCTTCTTTCTGTATAATATATCATGATTTTTCATCTTCTTAACATAATATAGAACATGCTTCAATGTCACTCAACAAGCTTTGTACAGATATAAGTTAAAATATGAGAGATAATTGACTGTGAACATCAGGTCTGATCTGCTGCTTGAGATCAAATACTGCAGTGATTTCAATTCTTGATGATATCTTATTACTGTAAAATTGTCATTCAATTCATCATCTTCATTCAGCAAGAATTCTAGATGTATACTGACTATCATTGAGATGCTGGCTGGGTTCATCTTATTCAATTCAAAATCTTCAAGAATCTCATCAATATAATGACTCTGTATAATCATCAGATCATCATTTCTTTGATATTTTATCTTTATTTCAAGATAAGGCTTATTCTTCTTAACATTCTTAGTCTCAAATCTTTTCACAATTTCTACTAATACTCAGTCTAATTACTGTTCTTCAGACCCTGTCATCTGACAGTCATTGATATGTAATATCAAGTAGATCTTGTGAATAGAGTGATATAAGAAATTCTCATTATATGATAATATTTTGAATTCTAGTGTAGTGAGGTATTCTGTTGTGAGAAAATATCACACTTTTATCACTTACTTCATTCTGTATAGGCTCTGACAGAGTAAGCTGATCAAGCTCTCTCTTTCATGCTTTACATCTGTAGACAGTTGTATATATATCATCTTGTTCTGCAGTAATATATCATTCAAGAATGTGAATATATAGTCAATTGATTTAGCTTTTCACTCTTTAGCTGTGAATATTATAAATAAGCTTTACAATGTAGATTCAGAGATCACTGCAGTGTATGACTTTGTATAATAAATACTCTGCTGTTGTAGAAACTCTCTAATCATTCAGCAGACTCTGAATCTGATTATTTCTCTTTTATTATTCAATTTTCTATCAAATACTCACTTATCAGTTAGAATATTCATATCTGAGACTTTCTTCATGATAATATATGTCTTCTTTTACTTAAATATGTTGATCTTCTTTTTCATTACTTTCTGTCAATAATCTCAATCTGAGCTTCTTTTAGTCTCAGCTAGAGTGATTGAGCAGTCTGTCAAAGTACTTAGAACAGAATCATCTCTCTCTGCAGAGTCTTCTGACTTCTCATCATTGATAAGTTTCATCTCATTATTAAGAAGATAGATAGAATCTATCACATTCTCAAGATCATCATTGACAATCATCTTTAAAATGTCTGATTTATCTTTAGCTAGATGTTATAGAAGACAGTGTTGTCATTCTTTAGTAACATTCAGAATATTCAATTCTTCAGATAGCTCATTACATTCTTTTATTATGTTTGCAGATGCTATATCTGTGTTAAGAGTCT